>JXOV01002408.1:59006-73178 GCA_001014945.1 Clogmia albipunctata
AAAAAAAAAAAAAAAAAAAACCATATTGACTCTGAATGTTCTCTGAATGGCTCTCTCTCTGGAATAAGTGGCCTCTTTGTAATTGGAGTCATCTGTCTCGTGGCCGATGTGTTAACGCATCCGGCTGCCTCTTCGGAGTCAAGGGTTCGATCCCTGGGCGGATAGGATTGACTGGGTCCTTTTTCAACTAGTCTAGGTGCTATTAATTGACTAATAATACACTGAAAACAAATAGTCACCGAAATGTCGCAAAACCCGTTGGTTGAGGTTGCGCCCCCCCATGTTCCTTACAGGAATTGAAAGGGAAAATTTNATCCCTGGGCGGATAGGATTGACTGGGTCCTTTTTCAACTAGTCTAGGTGCTATTAATTGACTAATAATACACTGAAAACAAATAGTCACCGAAATGTCGCAAAACCCGTTGGTTGAGGTTGCGACCCCCCATGTTCCTTACAGGAATTGAAAGGGATAATTTATTTGTAATTGGAGTCAGTCCATGCCATAGTTTCAGCCCATTCATTGCGCTCTCAACAATCAGAAAGAAATTACCAGCTCTTGGATCGCTGACTGCGACCGCCGATTCCGAAGAAATTATGCACATGACCCTTCAGCCATAACTCAATTAGTAGCAATTTAATAAACCGCCTGCATTGTGAATTGTGACATATTTCAGTACACAAATCAAACGTACGTCGTGTATATGTAATTCCCGTAAATTGCAGCCCGGTCTCTCGGATTTGCATGCGATTCTCCACAACGAGTCACCTGAGTCGGAAACACCGCCAACTTTTGACAGTTATTCCTATGCAACTCCATGCCCGTATAGAGTTGACAACTGTTCTTCAGTTTCGAGGAATCGATTTTCAATATATCAATAAATTCAAACATTTCGAACTAGTGAATAGAAAATAATAAAAGCAAAATCTACTTTTCTTCGGAAATGATTAGGAAACCGTTTCCAGTCTTAAAATGGCCTCAAAATTACAAATAAATACTTAATACCCGACGTCTACCAATTATTTGCGATCATATGATTAGCACTACGCTCAATTGAATTAGTATAGAACATATGTATTGGCAGGTTAACGATATTAAAACAGAATATAATCAAACAGGAATACCGCCTCTTTTGTTCTTTTTGGTATCTAATTTACAATAGAAATTGAATAATGGAAGAAAGTATTCGGAATTTTTAGAAGGTTTAGTGTAATTACTAAATTTTTATTGTATTGTTATAACGAGTAATTCATTTTATCCCAGAAAACTTTAAGGTTATCCCTGCTCAGGTATTATCGTCCTTATTCATATATCGCCTTCGCTCTCCCTCTTTATCACAATTACTGATCCTAACTAACTTTTGGCTATCGATATACTTATTGCATAATTTTATCTTCAGACCCATTAGGATGAGATAGAACAAAAGTGTGTATTAAGCCCGCATTTCGGCACCGCACATTAGGGCAGTATAGATTTGGACACAGTTTTGGAGATGTTTAATGTTTAGAAATCTTTTTAATTTAATGAAATGATTAGTTCATATTTTAAAGTTGATTTATAATAAAAATATTTTATAAAACACTCAATATTTCCAAATTTCATTATTCCATATTTTCTTTCGAAATAAAAGACATATGTTAAAGTGTTGGTGAAATTAAAAATGAAAAGGAAATGCATCATAGTTGTAAAAAATATATGATACTAAGATACAGTTATTAGTTCTAGCAAGGACATCATCGGCACAATAGTGAATGGACTAGTCCTTTTCAATATTAAATTATTGCATTATTTTTTTAAAAATCAGCACGCTCCTGGTTTTAAAGGGACCCTATTGATTGATAAATCCTCACTTTTCTTATTTTTCTATAATTAATTTATATGAAGGTAAACATGAAATGGTCTTACAATGTATTTTTTACTTAATATGAAACAGATGAAATTCAAACTTTAAATTTCACTGATATATTGAGAAGTAGTTGGCAATCCTAACTGCATTGCAAAAATGCACCTAGACAGATACGAGCCAATATTTCTCCAATAATCAATGCTTAACCGATTGTTCGGACCGCAACACGCCGTAGCTCAGGAATATTTGCATATAAATAAACGGGGGGAGAGCCTCTTCTCCACTGCTCCCTTTCCCCGAAAACTAACTAACCGAAAACCACCGACACAATGCCAAAGCCACCACCACCGCCGCCGCCCGACCGAAAAATTATTAATTTGGTGCATTGCAGAATGTTGAAATTTTTCCCGTTTACATTTCAATTGGCAATGTAAATCTGTACCGATTTCAATTAAATGGCGTTTGTGAATTATTTCTCGATTGTTCTTTCACTATACATAAAATATTGTACATTCAATTTAGATTGTGTGTGTTGATTGTAGAGTGTTGTTTTGAATCGTTCAACCACCCATCCCCGCCCGCCCGCTCTCACTTCTCTTCCGTTCCTGCTTCAGGGGTGAGTTATTTATGCGTCTGGATCCCACCCCCATTACAGTTATTTGCACAACAGAAAGTTGGAAAGTTAGTCATTATTAAACACTCACGACATTTTAAAAACCAAGCAGAGCAAGTATTTTAAAAAAACCTATAAATTAACTTCAATAAATTGTATTAAAACTTTATGCACTTTTAAACAATTTAACATCAAAATGTTTAATTTTTTTAAAATCTAATTTATAATCCTAAAATCATATTTCTTTCCACAAGACGATGTGAACAAACTTTGTCTAATTTTCGCGATACGCAGCTGATGTATACACATTTCGTACTTGACATATTTCGTAATAAGCGAATATATTTAAGGTCTCTTCAACTATTGCAGATATTTTATATATACATATTATTTATATATATATTACATATCTAATATTCTATCATTGAGGTGAAACTTTAATGAAAGTATTTGTAGGCTAACGTTTTCTTTATAATTATAATACCTTTAAGCAGTTTGCAAATGTTCAATACATCCATCAGGGATCAACAAAGGTGCTTTCCTTCACAGAACAAACAATAGTATTTTATATCAATTTAATGCAGTAAAAATGCATAAACAAATGTATAATATGTAAAAGCGTCGTAAAATAGTTTGTGTGTTTGTGGAAATTAATCGAGCGAGAGTGGAGAAGAAATTGAAAATTGCCATCAATTGCAAAAGCGGAGCAATAATTACTTTCATTACCTAATAAAAATGGCCACAATAACCCATCGTTTATTGGCGTTAACTGCAGTTTAATTGCGCCACCCCGCAAAATGCCGATACTCTGGACCCGATGTGGTAATTTATTCACATGATTTAACGAAAATTATGTAGCGGTTGCGTTTGGCAGGAGGTTCAGGTTCGTTCAATTAATTATTTTTCACTGTCTCTCTCTCGGTCTCCACTTCCGCCAATTTTGCTAATTTAATCAATGCAACGCAATGAATCGCCAGGGCATCATAGATTAAATGCCATCATGTCCATGACGAACGATCAACTGGTCCGTGCAATGGACAATGGAGCTCACAGAGCGAGGACAAGCTGAGCAACCCCCCTCCGAAAAATGGACAATTTCTATAGACAAGACAAATAAAACCCCCAAAAGAAAAAGACGCCATTCAACCCGAGTTTAAATCAACATCAATCATTTCTCCATAAAACTTCCAATAAAATCCACCATTCCTCAGCGATCCATAAAATCCATTAGATTTCGGATACAGTCAGTGAAATAATTCATTATATTATAATAAAAATTCAATAAAATAATTGAATTTATTATCAAAGTCTGGAAATTTAATCCACTCTATTCACATTTTTTATTAAAACTTTGATACTACATTCAATACAGTTATATTATTTTAAAAAACTTTCCTTTTATAAAATTAAACAACTCTCAATTTAATGAGTTTCTTATACCTAATCAAAGCAAATCAAAACACTAATTCAATTTGGAATTATGCTAATGCAATGCAAGAATGAACTCTAAAATATCATAATACATCATAATTATATAAATCATATATTCTATAATCGATATTCAAAGAAAATAAAACCATATTTCAAATCTCACTTTGAAACAAAAATTATTGTTTGACATTTTAAAATATTTTCTATTAAATTTTTATGGTATCACATTTCAAGAACACGTGTTTTTCGTCATTTTTCATAACTAGATTCCTAACACCCTGTCTACTGTAGGAAAAATTCATTTCAAGTGATTCTTATTAAAGCAAACACGGTCTATTAATATTATAATCAAATTAAACCCCAAATTTTTAATACAAATCTAATATTATTATGCAATATTTTCTTTCAATTCATATGATAATTAGAGATAATTTAAAATATTATATAATGCATCGTAGTGAATTTTTTATCAATTTTCTAGAACACTTTTTAGCTTTTAATCGTGTTTGGAACATCAAACTGCTCATTTATTTTGTCTTCTAGCCAATTTAATATTTAAATTAAGTAAACATTTAATTATTTATTTAAAACAAATAAATTCAACTAAAAACCTCCTTTGTGCAATTCCGAATCGAAAAGTAGTTTTTAACGCAAATTGGTTTTGTAACGGTTTACTTTACAGCACGCGTGCGGTAATATTTCAAAATTTTCTCGCAAATTATCACCAATTTAATGAAATTATATTGTTGTCATAACCAATTTTTTATTTAATTAATTAAATTTTGTTGTCTGTTGTTGTTGCACAATTTAAAGAATCGCTGTGAACGGTTTTATTAGTAATTATCGATTAACTGAATTGTTTTTCAGAATTACACAAAATAGCATTCAATACACACGTGAAATAGGTTATAACAGCACTTATTTACCCATTCGAAATATACTATTCCCCATAACTATAAAAATGATGCAAAATACCTATAAATTTAAAGCTAGTTATTGCACTGACTGCATCAGAGTGCATATAATAAAATGTACACAAATCCACCACAACTGTTCCGCAATTTAAGCAAACAGGCGACATGGCCACAAATGCTGTTCGTGGGACACTCTGAAGAGTTTCAAATATCACCATCCCTGCTGATTCGCTCGCTCTCTCCATCTCTCCCTTTGGCCTAAAAAAACACGTGATAAACCAACAAATTGCCTGGTCTCGTCCACGGCTCCGATTATCGGTAACCAGAGGAGCGATAACATTTCACTGCCTCTGTCTATCTGTGCCTGTGTGTGTGTTTTGGTCCCTTTGGCCTGGATTACACGATTTGAATGGGGTTGATCCCTGGTGATTAACAGAAAGCGATTAAACTATCACAGAACGACGAGATTCATGATTCAATGACGATCGACAAAGAAAGTGAGCAAAAAAATCAGAATAAAAACCAATACAACAAAAAGCGTTTGGCCCAAAGCAATTTTCTTCGGTCCTCCTAAAGAATTTCTATTCCTCTTTCGGTTATGCTCCCCGACGACGTCGATGACGTAAATACAGCATGGGAAAATGCAAAGGGTTTTCCAACTGCCTGCCTGCCTGCCTGGATGTCTGTACAAAGACATCTAGGAGTGGCAGAGCAGCGGTGACGATGACAGAGGCAAAAACACTAATGACATTTTAATCACATGGTTTCTATAATGAATATTGGCCCAAGGAATTAATTCTTGATATTTTTCCATTTGCAGATTTCAGAAGAAAGCATTTGCTTTATCTACATTTCTAAATTCGGTTCTAAATTTGGTTCTAAATTTGGTTTTAGCCTTTACACAATAATATAAATATTAGATGTGCGAAATTATTGATTAACAAAAGAAAAAACTTTTTTTCAAATATAATATAAGCACCTGTTTGCAATATTAATAGAAACCCAATTTAAAAAATACTCACTATTATAGTTAAGAACAATCCCTAATTGGTTAAGTGGAAAATGTATAATTTATAACTATTGATAAATGACATAAAAATAATTTCACGTTTTCATTAAAATATCAACATATTTTTTATGCTTAAGTTTATTTGACATTTAATTAAATTTACGTTTCTCTAGTAGCAAATCCTTCCTTCATTACCACCTTAACAAATACCCAAACTTTCTTATCTTTGATAATAATATATTAAATCATATAAATTAAATAACAATAAATTATTGTCTATTTTAATTATAGTGCTAAACCGCGTAGAAAGACAACGTAAAGAAATAATAATATTAAAATTATATTTGTACACGACACCAATACTAATGCAAATAAATGGATTTAAATTAAAATTTTGGTAAAACTCAAATTTTAAGAAGGTTTACTATAAAATCTGATAACTGCCGTTATTTTATTGATAACACATTTTCCGGATCCTGTTTAAAACGTATTTTAAAGAGAAAATTTCCATTTTAAATTTAATTCACTTGTCAAAGTGTGTCAATACATTTAAAACGAACAGAAGGTAAGGTTACGCAGTCAGACGCAGTACACTGTCAGCTTTTGTATGAATTAGCATGCTGTGCTTCTAGCTGGCGCAGCACAAATATGACTTGGTGTCTTATAAGTCTTGGAAGTATAATAAATCTATAAGTTGAAATCCAATTTTTTATGAGATCATTGAAAAATATTGAATTCAAAAATATTAATGGTACTATTTTAAAGTTCAATTAT
This sequence comes from Clogmia albipunctata, assembly GCA_001014945.1. NCBI lineage: Eukaryota > Metazoa > Arthropoda > Insecta > Diptera > Psychodidae > Clogmia > Clogmia albipunctata. The sequence goes on from JXOV01002408.1 coordinate 65,592, forward strand.
TCTTTGAATTCAATCAAATAAACCTCAAGATAATCCCTTATAACAGTTTCTTTTTATTGCGATAATTGTGTACAAGAATCATTAAGGATATAGAAAGATTATTGAAGCGGAGTAAAGCACCTTATAATGATTTGTAAACTACAATAACATCAAAAGAATACATTTGATATTAATTTTTATAATTATGTGTGTAATTTTGGTATAAGTGAGATGGGCGAAGATTCTGTTCTGAGGTTATAGCCTTTATTCATATACAAAACTTATGAGTAGTACAATTGAAATGATGCACAATATAATTGAATATTATAGTGCACCATTATAACATATCATCGGATGTTTGTTGTTTTTTTCTTTAGCATAAAGAAACGCTTGATTTAATAATTAACACAGGTCTTTTATAACGTGTACACCACTGCGAGAAAATTAGTAGCCTACTTAGCACAATTTTAGTTTAATTATAAATTATATTTTAAAAATTGGTATGAATAGGTGCTAGTGCTTACATAATCCGAAATCATAACTAGGAATATAACTTAACACTGTAAGTTCAAGAAAAGTAACTATTTTAGACCAATAAGACTAAGTGGGCTATTAATTTTCTCGCAGTGGTACATTATGGACAATTATGGTAACTACCGAATCTAAACAAGAGTGGAAAAATTATTGAGCTTGATAGAGCAAATCAGTGGCCTTAATAAATCTGACTTAAGAATATTTCCCAAAACAAAATGCCAAAGATATAAAACAGAATTATTAAATTTATAACATTAACTGTAAAAATATCCTAAAACTTAATCCAACTGCCAATACTCCAATAAATTTCTATATGAAACTAATTAGCGAATCTGTCCCGATAAACGGCACGCACATGTTCACATTGTGCCGGGTTTTATTTATGAAACAGGTCCCCCATTCATCGGCCTTTGAATGGCGCATTGTATTGTGTCTGTGCCTCCTCTAAATCTATCGGCGCTCCGCAATAATCAGACTCGCATTTCGCGATTGTTTCGCTTTTTTCTATCATCTTTTTCTGTGTTATTTTCTTGTAGTTGTTGTTTTCTTGCAATTCGCAATGATGCACTTGCAACTGAGGCCTTTTCTTCTTCTCCGTCGTTGTCGGTCGTCTATTTTCTTGTTTCTATCATCATCAAAATGGAAACAGTCGTCGTCGTTCTAATTAGAGATTCTTGTCTATTGTTTCGCCAAACTATGCGAAAATTCTCGACTACTGCTGCTGATGGTGATTCCTCAAAGATCTCTGTGCAATGCGAATTATGGAAATGAGATGAGAGTTAGTCGACTTATTGTCATAGATTTCCCTCTGCTGCTTCCATCCATATCTCTCCTCTCTGTGTTTGAATCCCAATCCCAACCAAAGACTATTTCTTCTTCTTGCATGCATGCAACTAAAATATGCAATTGTTCAACTGAGAATACACATAAAAGTCGCATGTTTGTTTGCCTTTCAGATTTTCCAACAATTCACACATCTCTGATCTCTCGAAAACGGTTCAAAAACCAAAGGCAAACCAACTGTCTTTGGGTAATCAGAGCAACAATTATTAATTAAAGACGTTTATTGAAGGTTTTTAGAAAACGAACCTTTTTATATGATTCTTATGGTTTTCTTCAAGACTCCATAATTTTTACTAAGAATTTTTCATATAAATCATGATTCCATAAGAACCAAAATGCAATTAATGGTAATAAACCAGAAAGTCAGTACCGGTTTGTTTAACAGATGTCACTAGGCTTAAGTCTAGAATGTTATGATTTTGCACATATTGCATTTTTATCTACTGACATCAAGCTTCAAAGCTATACATGTTATATTTTGCGAAAGTAACACCGTTATAGACTTAAAGTATACCTCTTTGAAATAGTTATTTTCAAGACGGTTTAAGTTTCGGAAGGCTGTCGACGACGCGAATAGCTTCCTTCGAAAAAACTGAATTAAACGTCGAGAAACGAATGCTATTTTTCCCAATTTTCTTTTGTAAAATATCACAAAAACTTCTCTGGGGGCTTTTAAAAAATATAAACATAACATTTAATGAAACATTTTGATGTTTCATTCTTCAGACTACATCCATTCAGTTTTTCAAGCCGTAATGATTATTATGTTTCATTTAGAAAAGTTTCACTTTTTATTGAAGCATAAATTAATGAAAACAAGTACTTTTTATATCAAAATTGGAAAAACGTGTTTTTTGTGGGGATCAATTTTGCATTTTTTAAGCAAGAAAAAAACAACCGAAAATTATGAAAGTTAATGGTGAGCATACTCTATCAACGGAACTAAGTCAGGAGTAGTTTGCACGTTTTAAAGTAATGATTTTTACTTGAACCACAAGGAGCGCCGAAAAAGTGTAAAAATGTAGAATTTTAGGCATTATGATCATGCGAAAGAAACGGTCAAATGTCCTTTTTCCCACACTGTACTCCCTAGACATTTCGGTTTCCAATTACCACTTGTTCAGATCAATGCAACATGGCATGGCTTACCAGCACTATCCAGAATTGACAGAAAGTTGAAGAAGATTAGTGGCTAGCGATGGACATTAAATGGACAATATATGATTTTTCCATTTTCTTCAAAAATTCAAAGTTGAATATTATAATTCCGTCGGTAAGTGATCATGATTATCCAACAAGGATATTCCGGATGTCGATTTCTTCACAACCACGGATGTGGATTTTTCAAATCTCACAACTGCGGATGTTTGAAATTTTATATAAAAATCATTGTAAAAAGCTTTTTTGTTGCTGCAAAAACAAACACAATTATTTTTTAACTACTTCTGGATGTTCCGCGGATGCGGATACGAGAAATCGCAAAATCCCTTGCGTAAATTAAAAAAAAAAAAAGAAGCAAAACTGGTATAACAAATTACAAGACCAATATTTTTTATGCTAAAAATTAACCAATCTGTCTTTTTCAGACTACTTTTGGATCTTACTGTTTTGGATGTGCTGTCCCTTATTATTATTCTTCCCATCGCAAAAAAAATGTTATTTTTTAAGTAGCCACTAATTTCTTTTTATTTAAGCGAATATAAATCTAGATTAGTAATTTGTAATGCTATTATAAGAAATATTTGGCAAAAATTGCGAAATACTTTGGATATAATTAAATACAAATAAAATGTTAATAAAAATAAAAGGTCACATTTAGACAACAAGACCATGCAGTCAGAATTTTAATTAGAAATTTTACGATGCGTCGTAATAAAAAGTGACGAAATTGTAATTTTCAAAATACTTGGTTTTTTTAATTGGAAAAATCTTATATAATACATAAAAATAAATTTCCTTTCGCTTAGAAAATGTTAAGTAAGAATTTTAACATTGTCCTTTCCGTTTGTTTTAATAAAGTTCTTATAAGATCACTAAATCAATCGAATCTTAACAAGACCAAAGGTTTCCTGCTAATGAAGTAAAAAGGGAGTCATTAAAAATAGTCTGATGTTCAATTTGGCGTTATGATTAATAAAGAATGTTAGAAAAATCGCAAGAATGAATGAATGTGAGATAATTATAGCGAATGGGATTCTCCCGAGTTTGCTTTTAGTAATTAAGGTGATGACGCGTTCGAGTCATCTTTGTCAAGCTGGGAAGTTGAAAAAAAGAGAGATGGAGAGAGAGAAAAGAATTAAATAACACCACTTTCAGTTATATAATAAATTTAGAATTATGACGATCAAAAACAGAGTCATGAGGTTTCGATATGTGGGGAGAAAAAGAGAGCTCTAAATTCTCTCTGACTCTCGTAATCTTTCTCTCTCTCTCTCTCTCCCTGGAAAACACGTGAATTTTTGAATCAGCAAACAAGAGCAACAACAATTTCCTCTATTCATTCATTAGCGTCGTCGTCGTTCATCGCTTCTGATAAAAATGCGTCCAAATAAATATACAACCTGAAAGAAGGCAGCCACTTTATCGCCCAAAACGAAATGCCAGAGGAAAAAATGAGTAGATAAATCCGTCACCGAAGAAAATGCTCGGGGAAAAATCAAATATTCCAAAGAAGGCTCCTTATCTCCAAGAAATCGTGGAATTCCTCGTCCCTATCTCTCCACAACTCTCCATATACCTCTGACGGTAAGCAAATATTTAAAATGTTATTATATTTTTTGGACAAATTCAACACACAAAACTCTAATCAACATTTTGTCATCATCTTAATCCCAGGAAACGATGCACACTGGTTTGATCAAATAAAGTATCACCAAGTGTTATGGAATAAATAACTTCTTTCATGATATTACAAAAGCTTAAAAAGAATTGAAATAAAGTATAACTTCAGAGTCTTCATATTAGATACTCGTATTCGTATAACATATAAACAATCAAAGAATGACATTTTGATCAATTAATTCATAAGTCGTTAGATATAAAATTAAAAATTCTGAATTCATTAAACAGAAGTATAAGATTCTAATATAACATTTTAAATAATTGGTAAATCTTATACAAATCTCTCGAATAAGAAAATCATATTTTCATTTTTTACGTTTTATTTCCAAAGATGATATGAATTTTCATTTTCATTTAAAATATATGACAAAATTAAATATTATTCTATTTTTGGATGAGAACGACATTTAGCGAACCTTGAACATCAAGTTCAGTTTAATTGTGACTATTATATTAGCATTCATTTCATTTTTCAAATCAGCAATAATAGTGGTCTTTGCAGAGTATTTTCGGCCGAAATGTTTGAGTTTAAAAATAATTGAAATTAATTAATATTATAACTAAATTTTGTAACTGAACTGCAATCAGATATGAACAACAAAACATGTACAAACTAAAATAAAAAGAAGTTCAGAGATAAAACTACAGCACAAATAAAAAACTGTGACTTCACAAAAAGAATTTATTTTGAATGTCCTGGATGATAGTATCCTCAAGAAGTATTATTCCTAGGAAAAATCATGATTATGTTTATTAATTTTGGTTGCATGAAATCTATATTATGGCTTTACAATATGTTTTGTCAAAGTCGTTTCTTTAACACCAGAGAGAGCTTTAAAGAATTCTTTAAAACACTACACCTTTTTTCATTGCAAATTAGATTTCGTTCAATTGCAATTTACAAAGAGGCTCTTTACCTTTAAAATACCAATTTCATTGGAACAAAATTCCAATACCAATGAAAAAAGCGTAGTGCCTTTTTTCATATTAAAGTGTGACCTCCGTGAAACAAATTCTTAAAATTTTTAATAAAGTCAGTTTTGTTGTGCAAGGCTTAACAGTATTATAGGATGGTTTGACTGTATAATGAGTGTTTCATTTGAAATAGAACGTTTTAATTCAACAAATGATTTTATTAGTAAAAACAACAATTTTAACTGAAAAGCAAAGTTATATTTCCATTACGAGTAAAAAAAGACAAAACGAGGGTGGATTGAAAAGTTTCTGTAATGAGCAAGAAACGCACGTATTGATCATGTTTTTGGTTGTATTTTTCAACATAGTCTCCTTGGAGTCCCATAAATTTAATTAAAAGTTTCTATAATTTGTAGTTTTTTTTTAATCGAGTCGAAGTTATGCAAAATATGCTAAAATTTTTGAATAAAACACATCCGATAAGCATTATTAAAATAGAACCTTAGTTTTTAAAAATGTCTTATCTCATCGACTTTAATAATATCAATAATATTGTATTAAAGCATTAATTGGTAAATAATAAGAAATTTATTTCAAAATATTACTGGTACAAATCAAAGACTCACTAGAATTTCTATTTTAATTTTGAACAGTTATTTTAAATTTGACAAAAAACTCATTCATTTAAATTTCTTCATTGATCAAATGAACATAATCGTAAAACAATTTAATACAAACAATTTTTTGCGATTTGTAGAATTGAACAACCAATAAAAAATAGAGTGTTCAAATAATAAATTTACATACAAAAAGGTGATTATACAGTTTTTCTATGTTTTATTTAAATAAATTCTACAATGAAGCTCTTTTTTATTACTTTTGACTGTTCTTATATATTATTTATAAATAAACGATCGCCAGTCAATTGACAAGAAGAATAGTTGCGAAATAAATCAATAATAGTCGAGCTGATGCAATTGGCTGACAAATTAGGAAACGAATTTGAGTAAAATCGTAAAAAACAAATTCGGGCGCCAATCTGTAAATTGTTGAGGCAATGGAATGAAATAGAAGCATGTCAGCTATCTACAAACAAGCATAAAATATCAGTATGATGAATGGAGTTTTAATTGAAACGTCTAATCGGACAGACTAACACAAAGTCAATCAACTGTGTGTCGTCAAGCCAGATTTCGTAGAACTCATGCCAAGTCTCGCGCTGATATTTCCTATGTTTGTCCATTGGCTTACCTAGTCTACCTAAAAAACAAAACAAAAAAACTAGAACCAGTCATAATTTACCTGACGAAATAATGAGTTAATAAACGACATCATTTTAATCTCAGTGAAATTTAAATAAAAAGACTTGTAATTTGTGCTTTTAACTTGAATGTATAAAAATTATAAAGACTGTTCGGAAAATTACAGTTTAAAATTAGCTTTTCTTAATATCCCTACAAATTCAATGTTTAAATGTACCAATCTTAGCATTCTTCAAAAGAACAATTCAATTAACTTCGAGATAATTTTATTACTATTGCTAGTATTAGTATATTAGTTTATTTCAAGTTATAAAAAGTAAGTATGAAAACATTAGGAATTCGATTTTAAAGTTTATAAAATGTAAAATAAATTTAAAAATTCTAAACAAGTTTAATTGTCATACAAAATAGTATACTTCGATATAAGTGGTGAAAAGAAGGTTATCACGAATTTACCATGAATTTTGATAAGCGCATCGAGTTAAAATAGGTAAATGAGTGCTGTAATAACCGATTTCAGATGTGTATCGAACGCTATTTTGTGCAATTCTGAAAAAATACCAATTAATCGAAAAAATAAAAACCGTTCGCAGTTGTTTGTGAACATAATGTGTACAAGTAAGACAGTTTATTAGAGTGAGATGAGAATACTCACGACGAAATGGTTTTGACAACAATATGTATTTTCATTAAATTGATGACAATTCGCGTGCAAATTTTTGAATTATTTCAGCACTCCGTGCAGAAAAGTAAACTGTTACAGAACCAACTTGCGTGAAGTAAAGTCTATTTTTAAATACGGAACTGGACAAATGATTTTTTCTTCAAAATTCATATTTAAAACACACTCCTTTTTTTATAAATTTCAGAAAAATTAATAATAATAATAAAAAAATCCGTTTATTTGTATACAAAATCGGAAATCTTCTTATAAAAAAAAGAATTGGTCCACGAATTCTTAGCTAGAANTAAAGTCTATTTTTAAATACGGAACTGGACAAATGATTTTTTCTTCAAAATTCATATTTAAAACACACTCCTTTTTTTATAAATTTCAGAAAAATTAATAATAATAATAAAAAAATCCGTTTATTTGTATACAAAATCGGAAATCTTCTTATAAAAAAAAGAATTGGTCCACGAATTCTTAGCTAGAACTCGAGAATGGTTTCTGTGAGTTTGTTATTAAAATATTTTTATCTGTTCCGGTGTC
>JXOV01002413.1:0-66832 GCA_001014945.1 Clogmia albipunctata
TGATATTTTTCCGATTTTTTGGGTCGAGCGTGATTGTCAAAATCAGTCTCGTTGCAGAGCTCTGGTACTCAATAATTATTGTATAAAATATTAGTAATTAAACCCTATAATTTGACATATATTAATAGCAATAAATATAACTATTGAAATTATAAATGAAAACTACATTACAATGAATGATATTGTCTTGGTGAACGATAGAAACTGGCCCACTTAAGGAGTAAAGCTTCATATGGGACACAATCAGTTAATCGCTTTCATATTAAAAATGGGGATGATTTTACTATTACTGTTATGTTGATTTTTTCTTTTAGGTTTTACTCGTATAATAACGTTACCTCTCTTGATGGGTAGTAAAATAGATAATATATTTCAAACAATTCTATACAAAAAACTTTACATTGTAGTTGACAATGCCAATCTCTCATAATTATACAATGTTTAGTTATATTATTACACAAAATTAGTTTAACAACTACAAATTATAACTTTAGATTTTAGAAGTATTGAAGGAAAATAAGTTTGTTCTGTGTTCTTGTCTCTTAAAATTAAGATGGTCATGGTGCATGAACAATAAACAAAAAAAAATTATAGATCAAATTGAATTTCTCCCACTTAATGTACAAAAGTTAAATTGTTGTGCTATCAAGTGAATATTAAAACCGAAAGTTCTTTTCGCTTGACTGATAACTTCTTTACTTGAATATATTTAAACTCTTATTTAACTTAGTTCTGTCTAAACAGTCTTTCCTTATATTTCTGGAATAAATATGAGAATTGTAAAATTTCGTAAAACTGGTTGAAAAAACATATTACTAAACAGTCGTATCTTTTCAAAAACTCATTTTATTGGTTTTCTAGAGATGAACTCGCGATTATTTATGGTCAATTATTCCCAGACGTTAATTAAAAAATCTATTATTTTTTTAAACAAAAAAATGTAAGTTGAAAAAAAGCCGTTACATTTTTGAAAAAATGTTTATTTGTGGATAGTTACAAACGACGGTACTAATTGAAACTGTCGAGAAACACAGATGAAACATACTTAAATTTTAAAAACAGCCGTTAAACTACTTCATTGAACATTTTTTAATTTAGGATATTTCATAGATTTCTTTCGAATAATCTTAAAACATTTCTTTTTCTTTATACACAAAAACTGCAAAAACTATTTATATTGAATAATATAATTGTTTTTTATGCCTTTACATTTCTGTAAGGAATTTGGGGTAGTCTCGATCAATGGGTTTTTATACTTCTCAGGACTATTTGTTTTGTAGTTAATTAGTAGTCAATTAGAAGCACCTAGACCGGCTGTAAGCTGATCCAGTCAATCCGTATTTGTATTTTTGCACCATTGTTTATAATTCGCTATGAATTTTATTTAACAATGGAGGATTTTTTTTCGTGCTGAAAATGTCCGCCCAGGATTTGATCACACGACCTCCGGAGAGGCAATCCAGGGAGCCAACCACTAGACTATACAGGCAGACAATTGTTTAATTTATAAATGATTTATCATTGAATAAACATTTAACTTTTTACATGAACCTTTGAAGCATTGTTTAATTCATTTTATAGCGATGAATAACTTCGTATTATCTTTAAAAGTGAAGTCATCATATTGCTAAAATTATTTTCCCTTGTTAATAATCATATAATTATTATTCTTTAGTATAAAAGAGTGTGTTGTCGTGATTGTGGAAATCGCTTTTTATTGGCAATTTGCTTTTGGTGAATGGATTTTCGATTGTGCACTTTAAATTGGCAATTTAATAGACTACAGCGAAGTTTAACAACCAATTTCCTTTCGTGAAGCATTTATTCTAGTGAAGCGTTTGATAAAAGTTTGGAAAAGTTTTCACTGATTATTAAAACAATGTTGTTACACCGGAATTAATGAGGTGGACAAAGTGACAAACAGACATTCCAATGGAAGAGAGGCCAGAAGCAAGCATCAACCTTACCGAAATTCAGGTTGGCATTTATAAATATATTATTCAAAAATTCAAATTCGCCAAAGGCATGTGTGTTTGTGTGTATTGAATTGGCAAATGGTATTAAATGAAACGGCTGTTTGTTTTGGTTTGGCTCAATTTTGTGAATTGTGATGAAAACTGTTAAGTCTCGAGTCGAGGGGGTTTTGGGCGGCGGTCAGTATAATATGTCTATTGCGAATTGTTGGCAATAACAATTGAACAGAGTTTACTCCTTTCGTCACGTACTTTAAGTATTGTGACTCTTTACCAGAAGAAATGCTTTCATTGTTCGTATCAGAACCAGAAAACAGGTTCCAGTGAATAGAATCGTAAATATCCAGTTTTGGGAGCGATTTCAATTTGAACATTGGCTTCGGTCTAGCTGTGTTGACCGAATAAGTAGGTAATTAATGGCCTTTTTTGCCATTATTTGACAATAGCTTATTATTAAACAAAAACCGCGAAAAGTCGGTCCGAAATATAACAATTTATTTGCTGTTTTTGTCCGACCAAATGGTTTGACTCTTAAAATGGGGATTAGGTTCTGCTGGCTGGCTTCAAAACACCAATAAGCCGATTATATTAAAAGAAATCGTTATGAAGAAAAGCGGAAGTCAATAATAAAAAAATGAACACGAATTAGAAAAAATCTGTTTGCGAAACTAATCCCAAAATAAACAAGTAGATTGGATAACCCTAATTAGTTGATCACTATTCTGAGACAAGAACTAATTCTGCCGATAGTTCAGGGAACGACAACATCACATCCGACAGTTTAAAGCGCGGAATTTCAATTTTAATCTCAATGGAAATCCAATGGCGCGTGAAGAATTTACTCCATAAGAACACAGAGCTTTAAAGTCAAAGACGGATGAGGTAGACAAGAATAACCTGGTTTCGCTGTTGTCTTAAAGGTACTCTAATCTAACCGATTTATCTTAGAGCAGGCAGCGAGAGTGAAATCAATCTTTTGGAAAGTCAAATTAGCGAAACAAATTCGCCCGGGAGATAACATTGAATAAAGTGGACTCGGCCATGGGGGAATTAATTTGCAAGTTTATGCATTTTGAGCAGGAGGTGGATAGATGGGGAGAGGATTGGTGGAAATTGAAGTGGATATTCTGGGTTTCTTCTTTATCGATCCCAATTCCGAATAAAGTCAGATCTGATAAGACAATTTTTCCCAGGTGAATTTAAGCAACACCAGATATTATTCGCTCCTTCTGTAGACAAAATACGCGATTGTTGACCTTTTGCCAAACGACTGCATTAAAATTTCAGCAGCGCACTATTGCTTTCCTCTTATTTTCCTCTCCAACCAAACGCCAGACAACGAAAAATCGATATCAAAACGACGAATCCCTGAAAAGAGATTCACTTGAATTTGAATACTTGGATTAAGATCAGCCGACAAATGGGATTGCTCCACAGAATATAACTTAACTCCCGATTTGCAGCTTTTCCAATTCAGCACAATTCAAATTATGAATAATGTATTTTGCCACAAGTTGTGATTTTTAAAAATTACTTCGACAATCTTTGGAATATGCAAAAAAAAGACATGTTTTTGCGAATAACGAACAACAAGTGTCATGGTTTTTATTAGATCTATCTTGAAAATACAAATTATATGGTCATCTAATTTATCAGTTAAAATTGGATATTCGTATTTTGTTTGGGAATATATAATTTTATAAATAATATTTTATACAATTCTATAGAAAAATGTTTACATTTTAGTAACCAATGCTTCCTCTAGAAAGTAATCCATAATTCAATTATGCATTATTCAACACCCACAGACAATTACAAATCGATTACATACACAAAATTAGTACTATTTACTAATATTTAAAAATTATAATTTTATATTTTAGTAGACCAGATGAAAAAAATATTTTGACATTTTCTTACCACTACAATAACATAATAAATCAAATTAAATTTATCCCCATTAAATGACCAAAAGTAAAGTTTTTCATAAATGTTGATTGAGGCGTTCAATTGTGATTTAAAAGGTCAATGCTATCACGGATATATCAGTGATACAGTTTAATGTGCAAAGTTATCGTAATTTTTCGAAAAATTGAGTTAAAAAGTTCTAGTGCTTGACAAAACCTTTCCTTAATTGTAAGTGTTTAGACCACTATTTAGTACTGGGTTGTGATTTTATTCTTTAATTTATATTTCACAAAAGATGGGTAATAAATATGCAAACATAATTTTTTTGTAAAAAACTGGTTGGAAAAACATATGTTTAAAATACTCGTATCTTTTAGAATACTCATTTCATTCGTTTTCTAAAACTTTACTCGTGTAATTATGATTCATTTTTCCCACACGATGTTTATTTAACTATTATAATAATTTATTTTTATTAATTAGTAGATAACTCAAGGCTGGGTTATATTGTTTTGAGTTTGGGACGTCAATAATAAGAATACGATTAAAAGAACACTATATTTATCGTATTTTTATGAAAAGTGGGCTTCAAATGTGATTTTCGTCCAAACAACTTACATAAGATTCGGAGCACTTGCTGTTAATCTTCCAGAGGTGGTAATTGGCTAAGAGTATCGGAGATGAGTGAGTGGTATTTAACGAGAGATGACCTTGTATATCAGCGACATTCCTGTGATGCTAATGAGCTCCACTCTTCTAGGTGCATCTACTTAATTAGCACCATGTTCTTCGACAAGTGCCGAGCATTTATTATCAATGTGTGAACTGTCTTTTTTCAAAGCCATCAAAAGAGAATTTGTCCCTACCGGTTGGAAAAGTAATTGATTCTGTTCCCATCGGAGAACAGAAAATTCTGAGGCCAGGAAATGCATTTGTTCTTTAACATTTCACCTTTGCCGCCATAAATATGTCCCATAGAGAACTGTATTTCACACCTGTAAATTGAAAACTTCCCGCGAAGATAATAAACGAGTGTTTGTGGATCTTAAAATGGGTCATAATTCATTTTCCGGTCTCTTCATTCCGCGTCTGTTTATATCGTTTGTCAGGGCAGGGAATCGCACACCTCAAGAGGGACCGAGATGAGACCGAGTGTGGTCCACGACGCCAGAGACCTCGTATCATTGTTATGGATCGTGTCCCCGTCCCGACCTGTTTTATTAATGTTTGTTCACCAATTTCTCACACCGGGGAATGGCCTTTTCAAGAAAGGTATGGTGCTATTGAAATTGATATTAGAGACGCGGGACGCTTAAGGTGTGACCGCGAGTCCAGACAATAAAACCGTTTATTAATCCAATAATCGTAATAAACTAATGACTATCGATTCCCATTGTGTTTATTAACCTTCAAATTGGTACAAAGAACAGTTCAAATGTTGTTGAGGCAGTCAACCTCCTGGCCCATAAACTCCTTGCAAAATTTCTTTACCATTTTATCTCTAGTGACCACTCCTCCCTCTTTCAAAGGTGGTGGCTTGTTGGTGTTTTTCGAATTTGAATACGATTTCGGTATCGGTGGCTGTGTTTGCCTCAACTGCTCGAACTTGGCCGGAAAATAGGAGTAATAACCGTAATACCAAATGCCTAAAACGGTCATTAAAAGCAGAAAATAGATAAAAATCTTTGTCAACAACCCAAAAGATGAGGTTTTCGTTTTGTTTTCAATCACAGTTGCCATTTTATTCGCTCTATTTCTCTTTCTCCTATTCGCCATGTTAATTACAGGTTATCTAAAACGTGTAGAACTAATTATCACTTAAACTATTTGTCTATTTATACTTACAAGGTTGTAAAACTCGGAACGAGATTTGAATTTTAAGATTCTGTCATTGTTGTTTGCGAATTTCCAAGCACGGCCTATTCGGTTTTATTTCAGTCAAACAATTTGGTATTTGTGTTTTCTATGTAAAGCTATAAACAGGATATTTTAATGAAATTCCACGCATTTCTGATCCAAAATAAGATTAATACTTGAAAAAATTGCAATAATGCTTGGTATTTGTAAAATTTCTTTCACTATTTGTTGATGCGAATACATGGAAATGTACAGGAAATATTTTTATAAGAAATTCATCGATATTCGCAAACTTTAATTTATTTTTAGGGTTAAAGGGAGTCTCTTTTCACAAATAACCCAATTTAATAGATGACAGCTCGTTGAGACTGTTCTAATTGTAGCTGTCAACCAATTGTGCAGGTGACTCGACACGAGTTTTCCATTTATTTCCATTCCAGTGTAACATGGGTCAAATTTCCCATTAAACCAGCAGACAGCCTCCGCAGACTGGCCAAGCAAATATTGTTACTTCACATGTTGCGACTTATGTAACCGGGTATCACTATTATTATGCAAATATAGCCTGTAATGATTGCAAATAGTCGTAATTAAATATTTAACTCGGCCACAACGACACCTTTCCTCAATTAAAAAATGGCGCCTTTGGCACATCATTTGCCAGTTTAATTCAGATTACCAATAACAGTCATTATTAATCATTGTCATTTATTTGAATTATATTAAATGATACCCGGTTTGTATTCAATCGAGCTTATAATTTTGTCGACTCCCATCAATTTCAATTTTAAGACAATAAGTTTTTGAGGTTGATTGACTGATGGAGTGCCAAAAGGGATTAAACATTTCCACTTTTATTTACATACATATGAGATACTTTAGCACATTTTGGCCTCAAATCCGGGATTCCCTTAGTTGAGCTCGAGATAATTAATAATGTCTGAACTGGATGCAGATTCATTTTTATTGATCGTTAAATTTTTACTGTGGAAAGTAACCACTTCTGCAAAAACCAAAGTTTACGACCATTTCATTGTTTTTTAGTCCACTTCACAGTTTAGTGTTTACAGTGTTTTGGATTCTGGAGGCCCTTAACATACATTTGTTTTACTTGGTTCAAAGAAGACTGCCGCTGCTATTCAGATCTAGAGAGTAAAAAAAGTTAGCAAAAACTGCCAAACCAATATCCCATGACACTGGATCCATCTTGTTTTGCCGTTCCCATTGTTTTATCAGACTATTCAATTCGTTGCCTTATTTTATTTAAATTGGAAAATAAAATTGCTCCAGTCCATTTCGAATGGCTATAAAATTGAAATAAATTCGTTGTTGTTCTTTTTTTGCCAGGATTAACTTTTGCAGTTAAATGCAAATTTGATGGGCGTTGCTCGGTCAAGCGTGAATAATTGACAGATATGAAGACTCCATCTCCTTGGGAAAGCTTTTTAGAATGACTATTAATTGGCGTCGTGTGGCACTTCCTGTGGTGTTCTTAGATTACCATTGTCGATCTATCCATCACGTCAATTGAGCGGTCATTATCATAGAAACGTTCTTATGATCTATCTGTCCATAGCGGGAGAATCACGTACAAAAAACATTAATTTCCATTTGTTGAGATGAAATTATAAACAGCGTAAACAAGGTCCAGTCCAAACTGACTACTGAATTGATTCTCGATTGACTGAATTGAAATTCATTCACACTGTTTACTGCCTCATCTCTTAAAGTCTTCCCTACAAATTTCAAATGTCATGATTACTAATTACATTGATCATAATAAACAAATTTATTTAAATACATTCCTCATCTATTTCCTCCACGGAGCGTCTTTCCATTTCACTGTCATCATGTCCTCCTCAAAGCTATACCAAACAATTCCTTCGGTTGCTTGTGTTCAATTTAGCACTGGATCGTTATTTATAGACACATCGAACCATCATCGGCAATTTGCAAAAATTGACCCTGATTGAATTCAAAATTGCCAATTTCCATCAGCCATTTATTCAGCTTATCAAGCAGTGTTGTGTCCACGACAAAAGATCAATGCGATATTTATATCAATAAGTGAGAGAAATCACTCTTGTCTGGCGCCTCTTGACCACTTCAATATGTACATATTTTTTTATTGGATATTTCTTATGAGACCTTCCATTGGCCATTTTCTACTACAGTGTATGCCTTTGGTAATGCATAAGAGAGTTTGAGTCGTTATTATTTATTTAATTAAAGTAAAGGTTGAAAAATAGATCCATTAATTCTTTAAAAATTTTAAAGAAATATTTTATTTCATTTATTTAAAATTTTCATTTGAATTAGAACAACAGTAACTTAAAAAAATATTAATTGCATTTTTTGAACAGTCTGTTCTATTAAAACTTGCTCGATATCACAGCTTAGTATTTAATAATACTTTAATTGGCGATCTTGTTGTATAATATTATTATAACTCACTGATTAGAAATAATGTAACAAAATTATATAGATAATTCTAAGAATCACGACCCTTCAGTTGAAAGTACAAAATATTTTGCAACTATATTGCAATGTGTCATAAATTGTCATAGTTGAAGTGCTTTGATATTTATCTATTCTAAACAGATACAATTTATTAATCTGTTTTAATTGTTATTTTCCATTATAGTATTAAAGACAACAGGTTTTGCTACAACATTTCCACAAATCTATCAAGTTTATTATATCATAATTGTGACTTTTACTGTATTGGCTGCCATTGAATGTCGCCAATGACTTTTTATTAATATTGGTATTTGGTCGATAATTTCAGATAATTTCTAATTGAAATATAAACATAAACCGCGAACTAGTTTCACAAATCAATGTGCCGATTTGCTTATCCATTTGATTGACGCTCTTCTCGTCGTAACGACCATGTTAAGCGATGAAGAAATAAAAGTTAAATCCTCGCGGAATGTCGTCCAGCCATTTCAAATCAATTAGCAGACGATAACGGCGACAAATGTAGCAATTGTGTATCATTTCTTGTTCTGGCTACTGCAGCACTGACTGTTTAATCTCTCGTTCTGGCCAAACTGGTCACTGGTGTGTGGAGGAAGCCTTTCTGCGGTTATATGGAGTGGGATGGAAAAGTAGCCCATTTAATTTGTTTTGTCCATATTTCCAAAGGCAGCTACTACTTGAACCATTCGACTAATTAAGACAATCGTTGTCGGTTAAGAGAAAAGTAAAAGATGCTGTCCAAAATTGTATGAAGATGTCGTTAAACATCATCGAGAAGGAGTTCCCTTTTCTCTTGTCTTAATTGCCCTTATCTTTCGGTGTCGAATCTGAAAGGCATCGAAAGAGGAGGCAGATTAAAGACTAAACCGAATCACATTTGTAATGGTTCGTATTACATATTTACTTCAAAGATTTTTTTTTTCTTTGGGAAACTAAAAAGAGACAAATTGAAAACGTGAGAGTAGGAGTTTTCATAGGTTTGTTAGATTCTCACTTGAAATGAAAGAAAGGCTTATCCAGCAATTAGTTGGAATATCTGTTCAATTGTGCGATGACCTCGAGTCACAACTTCTTCCATTGGATGTGTTTTTGTCAGATTGGACAAGAGGTCTGCAAATGAAGCGTTATGGTAAATAGGTAACTAACGTCATAATCAATCACGTCAATCGCAATCGTTAACCCAGAGCCTGTAACCATGATTTCTCCCGTCCAGCTCTATGATAATGCTATTTTATTAAGTGAATAACTTTTTCCTCAGCTGGAAAAATCAGATAACATTCCCTGAATGTATGTGTGCGTAGTGTAGTTTATTATGGAGTCCAAGCAGGAAAGATCCACCAAAGCAAGCAAAACAATTGGTAATGCCTAATGTAGGCAATGATGGGAAAGTAAACAGACCGCGCTTTTCTAGTGGACAAGAATTCGTTAAGACATAAATCTTTTCAAATATTGATTCTGATGTCTGTTTTCCACCGCTTGGGATCGATTTCAACTCTTCCGATAACAAACTTTGCCCAATAAATACGACAACCAACACGATAATGGGCGACCACTCGGCGGATTGGGATAGAGTGTCGTATTTTTGGGTAGGAAAATAATCCATAAATATTAATATGTTATGCAATTCGTTCTTGGAAATCCCGATTTCTACTGACCTAAAAATAACTGAAATAGGAGAAGAATCAGATATTATCCGCCTTCCAGATTTGTACAAAAAAATGCAAAACCCATAAAACACTTGAGGAACATTAAAATTCCAATGAAGGTTCGTTCGTCGGTTTAGTTTAAAAAGGATAAAACAGACACCCACAAATTAGTAGCCACAACTTGGAAGGAGTCAAATTTCATGGAAAATAACAAATAATGAGAACACTTGTTTCTTCTGGTCTTACTTTCACTGTTTACGTTTTTGTTGCGAGTTTTCGCGGGAAATTTTATATATGCAAAACATTTCTGCTCGAGTGCTGCGGTGTCAATCATAAATTAGGTTCAAATTGTTTGGAAAACTTGCTTATTTAAAGTTTCCAGAGTTGAGTGCACGCGAGCGAGTGGTGATGGAGTCTACAAACTTTTGCCAATTTTCGTTAATCCAAGGATAAGGTCTTACTTTCTCCCCACTAACTTATTTATTTATTCCAATTACCTATATATTGGAGAAGTTAAATAGGAGCGGTAAATTACATGAAATTATGGCTTTTGTCGCTGGAAAGTTGCAATAAATGGGGAGACAATTTTCGCAAGTTTGGAGCCTATATATTTAAGTAGAGCGCGACACGCCGGAAAGTGTGACTGAGCATAAATTCCGGTTGCGAATTTACATATTCCCATAGTCATAAAGCAAACAAAAATATTACGGAAAGCTTGGCTCAACCCTTAAGCCAATTCATTTAATATTTATTTACTTTGTACACCCCTCCGCCCCAAAGGTGCCCCATTAAACAAATCACAAAGGAACGAGAGACTGGTTTAGTGCTGTCGGGACGTTGCCTCCATTCATTAAGAGGAGGCTGGAGGTGGTGTGGGCCAGGGTGGAACAGGAAATGTGGAATAATAACACAATTTCTGCAATTCAGTGCCAATTTCAGAGGGACGCTTTTGTGCGGTTGTGCTTTTACGAAGCCATTTTGGTCCAAAGTAATAGGGCGTGGCATTAAATCTATTGTCATTCATATTGCTCCCATTGTCCGACAGTACCTTTCATTCCGGTTCCAGTTATGTGGGGAAAAGCAACAACCCACTTTTAACATGGTCCCAACATAATTTCGGGATTAAACGAGCTTTCATTACTTTTGGCACTTTCGTCATTTAATGGCGTAGATTTTTATCTATACTTTTTACGCAATGACTCCAAATGGCTACTTACGCAAAAGTGAAATATTTGTAATTATTTTCGGGATTGATAAAACACCCACTGATAATAATGAAACGATAACAATATCCTTATCGATCAAATATTTAATCAATATTTGACATTTAAGTAAATACCCCCAAATACGCAATAATATTTCAGTTATTTCCATTTAATAAAATCAGCTATGAAATTGGTTATTACAACCCTGAAATTTAAGCATTCTTTTTTGTTTGCAAAATACATATATTAACCATAAGATATTTAATACTGTCAATTTTAAAAATATAATTAGTTGTTGATTTCACTTACAAACTTTTTATTTGGTAAACTACGAAACCTCAAAACTAAATAGGGTTTCTCATAGTCATAAGGGTAAGTTGCTTATATTATATGTTGTTAATATTCTTCATTCTTAAATTAACAATTTCATGAGAACAAGTAGCTTCAAAAATCGTTAACAACAGAAGCAATGTTCATGCATATCATAACTATATGTATTTGTATTAATTTGCAAAAGAAACAAAAATATTTGAATAAAAGCGAAAATGCTGTAACATTATTCTTATTAGGGCTGAGTCTAACATTTATCTTCTTGATTCCCACTAATTTATTCAAGAGAGCTGTTCAATAAAATAAGAAGCAATTTGTTAATCTGCAAAAGGGAATTTCGAACATTGACATCTTTTACTCTCAATTGGGCGTCATTCTCTTTGTCTGGAATTAAATTTGTTTCTTACTGCAGAAGGCGTCTTTGGACACTGACCAGGAAGAGAATTGCGAGCAAAATACCTATCCGGCTAAGCACAATTCGCCATGGTTAATGATTGATCTCGTTTATCACAGACTTTGGCTTTGAATACAAGATGCAGTAATATGCTAATAAGAGCTCCAAATAATTGGTAGCTTCATAAATTCCTTATCCCTTTGCAAGCTCTTGTTTATCAAACGAATGCGAGAACAAGACCTGAGAGAATCCGAAAATTCCTCAACAATAACAGCTTATTGCCATTCAAGTCAACATTCACAACACAAGCCGGCTTTCCATGGAAACCTGCAAATATAGGGGTGTCTAATAATACTCGTATTTGCTGAGTTAAAAATAAATTTATATTTTTGGTAAATTAAATTGTTGTAAAATAACATTTATAAAGTTCATATTAGAACATCTATGAGTAGAAAAAGTATTGTTTTCAGAAACAATTTTGTTTTTAAATTCTTATTGTCATAAGTCGTTTCCCGAAACACGGTTAGATGAAGTTGTCATTACGGCGCTAAATTTACGTTTTTATTGACAACTCATTTTGTAAACAAAATTGTCTATAGAAACATCATTAGGTATATTTATGACCATTAGATTTTTTATTTTAATATATTTTATACATTTGATGCGTTCAAAGTAAGCTTTTGTTCACTCATAGCATCCATTCAAAATGAGTTTTTCTTCTCTAGGGAGACAAAAAACAAAAACTGTTACTTTGTCTCACGCTCACGTACTATAATAATAAAATAATGTACTGAGATTGTTTTATTAAAATTTTTGACATTTTTCAAATCAAAGACACTAGATTACAAATGTATAAAATTATGTGTACTCTACGGGTTCAATTGAATTTTGTTCATTCAAAATATCACTTTGAACCCTAAGTGTACAAATAACTATTATATCTTATTTTTTATGGATTAAAATAAATAATTAATTGTTGAAAATTTATTACATATTATGCTATACAACAATATAAAAAACTATTTTGATAGTGTTTTCTTAAATTTCAAAATTTTAATGTCATACATAATGCGTAAAGTATATTTCTTGAAATATTAAATATTTATTTATAATAGATAATTATAAATTGTATAGAATTTTTTTTCTCACATTCTAAATTTTTCCGCCTTGGGCACTAGCCCCGACTGCCCCTAGTCTAAATACATGCCTGATTATACATGTAATGAAGTTAAATCGACAATAAACATTTACCATGCATATGTTTTGCACATTTTCGGAGTTATTGTACAACCCTCTGCTTCATTGAGTAACGCAACAACAACGTTTGGGATTTGTTGTTGTGGTACAGACAGTGGATAGAGTGGATGTGTTTCGGTCTCGGTCCAGGTTTTTTTTGTTATCGCGTAAAAAAGTTCCTACTGATAGTACGAAAAAAAAGACAGTCAACGAAATTGATAAAGAAATTAAAAAAAAAACAAATTGGTGAAGTGTAAAGATTGTGATGTGGTGAATTTGGTGCAGGTTTTCGGTACAAATTAACGATTACTCTCTCTCGGCTGTCCGTCAGATAGATAAATTACCGGATCGGCTCTGATTTATTGGATTTAAAAAGTACATGCATAAATTGCGGAATTACCTGGGCTGAAAGAGTGGATGGAGTAGTCTCTTTGAAAAGTGGATTACCGAGTGGGGAAATTTACGTGTGAATTGAATTTTACTCCGTTCATAAACATGGCGTGATTGGTCGGGAATTCGATCCTGATTGATTGATTGTGTGCTTAAAGAAGAAGCAAAGTGGTGTGTTGTGGTTCTGAGAGTGCGAAACGATGTGAATTTCTGAGCTCACCAAGTATTGAAATAAGTATTACCGAGTATTAAGTGACAAGGTGATTGTGCAGTGAGACCTTATTATTTTGAAACCATGTCGACTTATCAGTAGTCACCGATAAGATTGCGTTCGACAATAACAAGTTGTGATAAGTGCAAAGTATTTTGAGTGAAATGCATTCCACGGAACGGATCTATAGCAATGTATCGAAGGAGGGTTGCACCACCACGGCAGATCAGCAGTCCGCAAACACGGATATCCGCTGGGAAGATTACGATTTTCCCAAAGCTGCGATCTCCTCTGTCAAGGTACGAGTATGACCTCATAAATATGGTCGCTTGATAACACCTTGACTAAATACATGGAAATGAATCATGATGATTTTTAGAAATTTCTCCAAATCTGTTGTGTCAGACTAAATATTGCGGTTTTGCGCCCAGTCACGGGCTTTTGCATTAATTTAAATGTGTTTATTCAGTCAGTTCTGTGATCTTTGACAGTCTACGAATACCACATTATCATATTTACGAGCAAATATAGAAGCCGATTGGCTGTGGAAAGAATAATTTTTCATCATTAGTAACAGCCTTGTTAGCATGAAATCATATTAAATTGCGAAAACAGTTTTATCTTGTTTTCTCTTTTTAAATAGAAAATCGATAAAATCTTAACTTCTTTGTTGAAAAATGGTCTTCTACCCAAGGCGCATTGGCGTCCTTGCCAAGTTCGATAAATTATAGCCAAACTTGGTCCTTGAAAAGGCAGACAAATGGACATTTGACTTATGTAACAAGACTAATTAAAATAATGACCATCTTCTTTTTGGGTATCCAAAGGTACCATTTAATTAGATTTTGGAAAGGTGATTCTTTCATTAACACAGTAAGCCCCACTACCAATAAAACTTGATTACTTAACTTGATTGGCCAAGGAAGTGGAAAGGAAGAAAAGAAAAGCGTGAAAAGAAAGTGAGCCGTTAAAAGCTAAAGAAATTGGATCCCAGAACTAAATAATTTCTTCTTCCCCGTATTGACTCTCTGTCTGTTGTCACTTACGCAATTAATGCATGCCCACCTTTTTCTACCTCATTTCAGAGGACCTACGCAAAGGCTGTCTACGATAACATAGCGGAAACGCCAGACGAACTGGCATTTCGTCGGGGCGATATATTGACTGTAATAGAGAAGGACCCGGACAATCTAGTTGGATGGTGGCTGTGCGCACTCCGAGGCAGACAGGTAAGACGTCTTTCCACATTTCAATTCACAAAACACTACCAGATCTGAGATAAATTACACTGGTGAATTATCAGGGAAATGTATTGAAGTGGAAAAATTGGATTGGTTTGTTTGAATGCAATTTAATCTGAAATTGCAAATTTAAATGCATTGAATCGTGTAACTAGGTTGTTTATTTGGCCAAACAGAATAGGGATAGAGTGCAAATTTACTTTACTGCAGAGTAATAGCATGCCAAGAATCTCATTTCATTACATTATTAATTTAGGAGGGTTGCTACCGAAAATTCCCTCCCCCATTCATTATTTTTGCTCTCCCAATTTAAATTTAAAGCATAAATTTACAACCGAATTCTGTCAAATCATGCCAGCTTCCTCAACAATGGCAATAACTCTCCCGCTTCCACCATCACCACTCGCTTCTTCTGAAGTGGGCGACAGATGTTGTTAGCCAGAGAATTTCATTACCACCCCATATTGGATGGCCTAGAAAAGTAGTGATGGAGTGAGTTTAAAAACGCAAATCGTTGTAATTTCTGAGCATAAATATGGACTAACTCGGGAATTATGTCCCGACAATGAATAATGTGAAAGTGGAAAACATTTTTCCTTGAAAAATTCCTTCAAAATTTCCACAAACCATCTATCAAGAGACCGAACACATTTTTTATGATAAGAATTATCGTATCTTTCTGGGAAAAGTTTAATCTCTCTATGGAGATATTATTACTGATATCTTTGTTACGAGTGTCAGCTTTAAATAGTTCAGTAACAAGACCCTTTGATAACAAATGTCGTTTGATTATGTCTTGAAGAGCTGTATCGAAGTTTGGTTTGGTTTTTTCACCAATCTGATCATTGGCACATGATATATTCTGTGCTATTATCTCGGATCTACTGACTCGAATTTGTAAATCATCAAAACCGGTGTTTAAGCACGTCAATCACTATCGTTTATAGCCAAAAAGGCAGGTGATTCCATTTGGGATGCCATCAGATTAGAAACGGACACGAGTCGATAGTTGGTTGGATGTAATCAATGGAATTTGGCGACTAATGAACCGAATCATTTGGGAAATGAACGGGTTTCTTTATAGCTTGGCCACAAATTGCGATTTATTACCTGTTTGACTTTGAACAGTTCATCACTGCTAACCGTACTGTAGCGAATTTTTCGGCAACGCTATAACTTATAAACAATCCCTGATTGATTTAATGATGCCAGAGCATTACAGGAATGACGATGCATTTTGTGGAATGGAGTCCATCGAAATGTGGATTGTTTTAATTGTTGTTTACTTCTTAAAACACATTGTATGACGAGCCACGAGTCTCGGCAAACAAAGGCTATGTAAAAGTAAAATTCCTAGAAGTTGTCTGCAAGAAGTATTTCTCGACCCATGTTTGAAATTCCACTTTGGTCCATCTTCTCAGCACATTTTTTCTTGTCTCTTGACCTTTTCCTTTACATTCTGAACCATATGAGTTTTGCAACTTTAATTAAAGGTTCACTGTTCTTTTTTCCAGGGAATCTGTCCCGGCAATAGACTACAGGAGGTCCGATCCTACGATTCGGGATGTTTCAGTTTATCTCCGGCAACATCACCCAGTCCCTCATCGATTGGATCGTCAACGATGAGCCTACTTAACAGCAGTCTAATCAGCAGTCCTAGTCTTACATCACAGCCAGAGTTAATCTACGAAAACACGCTCCAGATGACCTTGCTGCAAAAGGAGGTAAAACGTCGTTCCTGGCAGTATCAGCCGAATCAGGTAAGCAGAAGAAGAAGACCGGGACGAAATCGAAAGTCAATTAAGTAATCGGGTGATGATTCAGCTGGTTTGCTCGAGCCCACGCGATGTTGTCTCGTGCTGAAATTGACGGCTCTTGTTGATTTTTGCGCGCGCGAAAAAGAGACACCAACAAGGAGCATAAATCAGCGGACTGCACGGATTCAATGTTGCTTTGAAGCACCTTGTCTTTTTGATGTAGAGAGGAGGATTGGTTTTATTGAATTAGTAAGGGAGCATTTTTATTCACCGGCACACGTTCACGTTCTTCTCCTCTCTCTATCTCTCTTCCAAGACAAGCAACAACAAATTGTGTTCTTTTGTCCGGCGTGGACCAAATGTACCAATAATTTATTGACACAGAAGTTGAGAAGAAATCGGTCTGGCGGCAAGTTCTCCAGACACAATGGAACACATCGGAAACGGGAATCGAAACGGACAGAGTCGTGATGCGTATTGTGCAAAAAAAACGAAGAAAGCAGGGAGGAGGGATGATTGCAGTAAATGAAAAGGCGATAAATTACTAATCAATTGTGTGGGCTATTTCGTACCGGTAATTCAATTTGATGTCCAATCCCATGGCGATGATGGCCAGATCTAGTAGGGTATTATTTAAGTTGCATCAGTGGCAATTCTCGTTAGCAAAACGCAATCCTCGACGGGTGTTTGCGAAATCGCAAGTGGGCGTTGTTTAATCTTGGCGAATAATATTGCAATTTCGGTTTAACTTTGGCAAACAATAATAATCAGAGTGTATTAAAGTTGTGTTGGGGAATGTCCCGAAAATATATTTGGAGGATTAGGCAGCAAATGGCTTTACTGTTGGTCTGCCTCCTTGTCGTCCTTTTTATCGGGTGCTGCTGTTGGTTCCAGATAAATAGAAAAACATCTGCTCGGACACGAAACATTTATTTATTTTCTTTATTATATTTTTGCGTTAAAGTCATTTGGCCAGCAGCAGACCGGGGAGTGAGAAAGAGAATATTGTTCATCTGCAAAACCACTTTTAGAAATGTGTCGCCAAATTTATGGCCATCATAATCTTGTGTGCTCTTGAACCCTGGTGCCATTTCATGTTATTGACGATGAATTTGCTTGAGATTTACTTTTGTCTTTCAAATGCACCACATTTTTTTCTCCTTATTTTTCAAGGAATCCATTTGTTAAAGGACTCGGCGCCCAATGCAATTTAAAATGTCTCTTGAAGAGGACGATTTATGAGAGTGGATCGGGAGGAGCTACAGACAGTACCTAAATTTGACCACTTCAAAAGGTTAACCAGCTTCAGTTTTTGGTGGGCTGAACAAACTTTTGTAACTCAATTGGTGGCTTTTAATTAACGCCGGGCTGCTGCTTGCAGAAACTCTCCTGCAATGCGAGAACATTATTTTAATTAAAAAATTCCACTTGGATGTGATGGAGTTTTTATGTATTTTATGTGTTAATTTGCATTCAAAGTTCGATACAGCATATTATCCTCTCAAAAATCTCTTTGGCTCATTCATGTATTCACGTGTCCCAAAGTAAGTGCACTTTTTTCAAGTGGGCAACGTAAACAAGCTGTGCACTCTATTCCGCGCAGAAACTGGTACTGATTAAAATAATTAAAAATTATTTGTGCTAAAGGCGTCGCTTTTGCCCATTCAATTTTGCATACTTGAGAGTTGTTTTTGCGGTTCTCAAGCACTCTCTGGCACTCAATAAATAATTGTTTACAGGCGTCTTATCAACTTGTGGAAAATGGATCAGCCAGACCGATCGCAATAAAGTTGATTACTTTATGCCGCCACGGTGGACAATGAAACTGAATTGAATTGAGTTACCCATTAGACACCTATAAGCAAGCACAGAAGGAATAGATAATCTTGAGTAATCTTCTTTCTTGACAATGACGTCAGCCAATCGGAATTATTGCCAATAATAGGAGAACACGTTTTCAATTACAGTTTTATGTCTGTTATTCAATTTCGAATTGAAATACAGTGAGCTCCTTCTGTGCTGCTGCTCTCAGGTTATTAATAGAGGGTACTGCTAGACGGTAGATACTAAGCACTTTAAAAGGCCCCGCGAATTTGGATAAAAAGGCCAGCACACCGTATGGTTGCTGACAATATGTATGTTCATCTACCTGGGCATACACAAGGTTGTATTGTTTGTCTCTCTCTCATATGGCCAATTCATCCATAAATGGTTTGATTATTCTGTGCAAAAAACAAAACCAGAAGAACTCCTCTGGTATCGTTCGTTCATTCGTTCCAAGTTGAGTTTATCTTTCAACCTTTATTATATGTCTTTCGTGCTGCTCGAATACATGTTTTACAAGACACACATGGTTGTTTGTATCGCAATGCTATTATTAATTTTTGCAATAACTCAACGATTTGTTTTTAACTGGACGCCAATGAATGTGTTTGTTTACAATCCTCTGTTAAATTGTAAATCATCTTCCGAGCTAAGAACACGGACTTACATTTGCAGCAAGATAATGACAGACCTGCAATAAAATGTGTCGTCCAAGTTCCCAAGTAAGAGAAGAGAAGCTTGAAGAGAAATATATTTATTCGATTCCATTTCCCTCCATACTAAAACCAGAATGAATTCATATCTGATTAGATCACGTAGATATTAATTTCTCAGTCAACTTTTTTGCAATGACGACATTCATTGGACTGTTTAGGTCAAATGCCATTCATCTTCATTTGTGATGCAGAGAGACTTCCTGTTGAGTCTGCTTCTGCTATCCTCTCAACTCAATTAGACGTAATTCTGAAGACGAAGAAAAAATGTAATGAAACGGGCTGTGAAGAGCATTTAGTTGCGCAAACAATCCCTCTCTAATGAGGACCATTCATTAATTGTCGCATCAGTAAATATAGGCTGAGGACGAGCGTAGTTAAGGAATTTCATTTGGAGGGAGCCAAACAGTAAAAAGTTCAATAGCACAACCCTCATCCCCATCCCCTTGGTAGAAACTTGAGACGAGATAATAGCCCTATTAATTGTTAACGGTTTCAATTGTACAAGACTCCTTGAATGTGTAAGAGCGTAAAACAAATTCAACACGTTCTTTTTGCGACAACATATGCGAAGTATGTATTTTTATTGGCCATTTAAGAGAGCATCAAGTGCAAATTACACTTGAATAAATTCCTTATCTGCTTCCTTGATAGGGTAGGATGCGGCTCAAGTGTTCTGAAAATAAAATCCAAAAGTGGTAGATTTGTCTACAAATATAAATAATGGCGACATTCTGCTTTCCCACTCCCATAGCGAGAAGAATCGCGAAAAATAACAAAAAACAGAACTCTATTACGAAACGAGTAATTTTTTACGAGGCTCTGATGTTATTGTTCAGAAGAGGGAGGCGCCGCCACCGCTCTTATCCCACACGGTCACGTTACCAGGCAACGAAGCGCGAGTGGTGGTGTGTTGTTAAATGACTGTTGAATGAAAATTTTCGGCGAAAAGAGACCATTGAAAGGGTAGTTTAGATACCGGCAACGGAGCAATTGATAAGATCCTTGTTCTGAGAATGGGATCTCTCTGTTATGATGTCTTTTTTTACAAATAGGAAAGAGCTTTCTTATCCCAACAAAACAAGTTTTTTATTCTTGTGGACGGGGGAATTCAATTAGGAAAGGACGACTTCCGATGAACGTGAGGCTCCGTTACTTAAGATAAATTATGCTCTTTGATATTTATTATACTTTAAATCATTATCCTTTCTCTCTGTTTACGGCCGATAAAATGAATGGGCGAATTTCTAATGGAACAACGAACGTCCGAGGCTCGTTTCCAGTTTCTAGACACGTTTGATCCTGTTTGCGGTTCCTTTGTTCGTCATTCGGAATAATAAAACCTTACAGAGCTAGTACTTTTTATTTTATGTTTTTTATAAATAATTGTTCTGTTCTCAGATCTGCCTTTATTAATTTCCATTCACCATGTCCCCCTCCCTTTGACTTCCCACTCTCTCACCGGGTGGTTTTGGCCTTTTTATTGTTTGCATCGTAAAATTTGTACGACAATCAGGACTGCGCATGTCCTCCTCGCCCTTTTTCATTCTGTGACCAGGAGTTGTGTCGCGTTTTTTGCTTAGAGTCTAGGTTATCTCTTTCGTCTCACTGCTTCACTTGGTTATCGCATTTCCTGGTTCAGTCAGTTTACTGAGAGGACCATTAGTCGTCTGTTGATGAGAAAATAATAACCGTAATAAAGTTCCCCATCATTTCTCTAAGGAATTGAAATTTTATACAAAAGGAATAATAACTTTGTGCGTGGAGTCTGGAACCGAGGAGTCTTGTACTTGATACACAGGTGATTTTTAATTTGTGCGAGTTATAAATAACGTCGATTTGGGTCAATCAAAAAGCCACAAAGGCAAATCAGTGTTTGTTTGCAGAACGTGAATTTCCTCCCCTAATTCTATACTGGTTTTCCCTCTGTGGCGTACAGTGTTTTATTTACCATGCCCACAAAACTGTAGAACGTTAAATGGGACGTAGAAATTAATCATTTTTCTGTTTGTTGTTCTCATTCCAGGTGGCCATTCCCAAAAAGCATGGCGACATTTATTTGTATTTGCCACCAGGAGGACTTCGCCGTGAAAATTCGAGTGCAATTTACCAGAACGCCACATCCCCAGTAGACGGTGGGGGAGAAACGTACGATGTACCACGGTCCTGTTTAAGAGTTCAAGGTATCTTAAATAGTGGCAATATGAATTTGAACAGTGGAAAACAGAATCTTCAAGCCCAGCTAAGGGCTGATGATTGCTACGACACGCCACGACCAATTACCCAGTTACACCAGAATTTGACGCCGAGTAGTTCAAATTCTTCGCTACTTACCTCGGACAGTCTTAGTTTATCTTCTTCCACTAGATCTTCACTGGCCAATATGCCCGATTACGACATACCGCGTCGAAATCCTATTCCAATTAGGACGGGCACTCCTAGTCAAACCAGCCTGATTAACTCCTCCATTCCAACGTACGACAGCCCAGTTATAAGGAGCCATCGAATGAGCAGAGAACTACCCTTAGAGTTGGGTTCTGCATTAGAAACGTTGGCCAAATTAGAAACCGAAGCCACATCGGCTACTTCAAGATTGCTTAGCTTTGTTGGACCAAATTGGAGAACGAAAGAGAAACTAGAACCAAATGTAATGGAAATTAAATTAGCGACAGTTAGGTTAAGGACTGCTCTTCACGATTTAGCTGAATTCGGTGAAGGAGCTCTAACCAACACAATAAAATCAGAAGATAAAGGTAGGACTTTCTTATTGAGATTTTATTAAATTGTGTATTAATTTTAATTTTATCTCTAGGTTTATCAATAAAATTAAAGCCATTGGTAAGAGCTTTGAGGAGTGCAGATAAGCTAATTCTTGATGCCAGTAAGAGTTTGGACAGCCAAGGATGGGACTCTAAACTATTGTGTAGATTGTCGGAAGCTGAATCTAGTAGATCATCCATGCCACCAGATAGTCTAGATCAACTAATAGCTTGCTCTCAAACTCTTATAGAGGATGTGAGACAAACGGCGTCTTTTATTCAGGGAAACGCTACTTTATTGTTTAAGAGGAACAGCTTAATCCTTTCTACGCCAACGACGCCAAATAATAACAATGGCGGCGAATGGCTGGAAGATTGCGATTACGTGAGTTTAGAATCAAAAGAGATGGCTGCTAAAAAGAACGCTGAACTGAGAGACGCTCTTCATCCTGATCTTCATAAGAACTTTGACCAGGCGATAAAGCAAGCGGAATCGGTCAACGCCATTGAATTGGATCAAAATGATAAGAGTTTATTGGAATATTACGCAGTCCAGACAGTTACTCACATTGAGTATTTGGATCAAGCTATTGATGGTCTGCTCCGAACCGTGGAGCACAATCAACCTCCGAAGCAGTTCCTGGCCCACGGCAAATTCGTGATCATTTCTTGCCATAACCTCGTCAACATTGGTGATATCGTCCACAGAAATGTAATACAGAAGGACATCAAGGCCAGGATATTACAATGTGC
Organism: Clogmia albipunctata; assembly: GCA_001014945.1. Lineage (NCBI taxonomy): Eukaryota > Metazoa > Arthropoda > Insecta > Diptera > Psychodidae > Clogmia > Clogmia albipunctata. The sequence goes on from JXOV01002413.1 coordinate 22,679, forward strand.
AAATTTTCTAAACGACGGCATGAAGGAGTGCGTTAACAAGACCAAGAAGGCAGCCCAGAACTTTCCCAATGTCAACGCTGTCCAAGAAATGGTCGATAGCGTAATAGACATTTCGCAACTGGCGCAGGAACTAAAGTTAGCCATGGTCCAGTCGTCTGCCCAAAGGTATTAAAAATAAATCAAACCTCCAGGAGGCAAAAACATACAATTTAAATCCTATTTCAATTTTATTTATTTGTGATATTTGTTACTTTTATAATTATTAGCACTTTGGACGATAAAGGTCCAAAGTTTATATGTACTTACGTATAATGTAGTTAAATAAACGAAAAAATGAAACTATTTGTTATCTATCTATCTTTGGAATCAGTGATTGATGACTAATCGCCGGATTTATGAAGGTGATAACCAAAATAAATAAAGGTACTACACCACTGACTGGTTGATTTGTTCAAAATCAAAGTGTTTTTAAAATGGACAACAGTGCGTGGAAGAGACGTTTTGGCTGCCTTGTTCTGGCATTGTTTTTAATTATTTGGGTTCTTCTGTTCGTTTCTCCAACTAATATCAAACGAATAGACGAATAACAAGGTGAGTTATTTCTCGGGAAAGCCTTTTATTTTGGATTTTAAGTGGTCAGTATAAAACATGTTAAGAAAGCCTATCCTTAACAGCAATGTCCATCGTGGTGATGGTGTTCAGATTGGTTAGCGCTTGGTCGCATTTTAACTCGATTTTTCTCCACCTCACTCGCGTCGTTTGCTGTGGTTCCGTTCTCGTCGGTCTTGAATTCGGTCAAGTCTCGTCGCATTGAGTAGGCGTCCTCACCATCCGCGTAGTATTTCGGCTCAATCTCCAGGATCTTAAAGCCTAGCGAATTTGTGTACAGGTTCAGGGCGGCCCGATTGCTTTTCCGCACGTGCAGCGAGACATATTTGGCGTCAAAACACTCCACCATTGCCTTAGAAGCCTATCAAAAAGAAACAAGGTTACTTATTTTAATAAATTATCCATTTAAATCAATATTCCGATTAACCCCGAATGAAAAATAAAATGAAATCTTCATTTCCACAGATAAGTTTTTTTATATTTCGCAAAAGTGTTAACTGGTATTTACAACTTCTGTAATCGCAATCGTTGAACTTTTCAATTGATCTTTTGATTTCAATAAACTTTGCATATATACTTTATTTTTAAAGACGATTTTATTCCTCTTTAAAGTTAAAGGAAATTCAGTTTTGCGCTTAAATTTTTAAAAACAAATAATGACTAAATCACATTTGCATAATACTAATATGATTTACATTAGACTGTATTTACAAATACTGCATAATTATTCTCAAATATTCGTAACATATGGTATTTATAAATTCTTATTTCGCTTTTAAGGGTTATTACAGGATTGTGTAACGAAAATATCACACAAATCGAGTTATAGATTTGCAAACAAAGATGTTTGTTTTGACGGCAAAATTATAATTAGTTGTAGACCTTGAGACTGACCTGATTCATCAATTTTTGGGCCAATCCTAATCTTCGATGGGACCGTTTGACCGCCAGGGAAGTGATGTGTCCGTGCTGGCTGTCGGGGTCTGTCTCCTCCATTTTGGCCAGGACGTAGCCCACGATATTGCCTTTAAAGTCCTCGGCGACGTAGCTGAGTTGGGGCCAGGTCAGGCCGTGGTAGAAGTAGTATTTCATTTGGTAGTTCTCGGGCAGGCAGAGCAGGTTGCAGTGCTGCATATTTAATAGGTCGTCGGGTTTTGCGCATCGAATATTCATTTTCAGTCTGTTTCCTTTATTCTATTTTGCCTTATAACGAATTTATGCGAGTTAAGGGGATCTTCACCGCTCTTACAACTCTTTTCTAGGTTTTCGGCCCCTGGTGCCAACGGGTTTCACTTTCTCGGAATCACTGCCCTCTGCTTTGGGACTCGCAATACTGCTCTCATTAATTCCGCTGATCAGCTCGCGGACGAAACGGAATCGGGAGAGAAAGAACTTCCAGACACAGAACCAACCTGAACGAAAGGAACCCACATTAGTCCAGTCAATACAAATCACCTATCAGACCCCAATGGCTAATTACCTAGGGCGACAACAAGAAGGATAATAAAAATTGAAAAGCCCAACGAGACAATGAACGCAAAAAACTCGGTCGTGTTCATTTGGGAAACGAAAACAACGTGTAAAAAATAGTCAAAAATACGAAACGAATCTACACAACTTAAACACTCCAACAATCAGTCATTTCTCTATAAACATATTTTGTTTATTGCACTATTTACTAGCTAAATTGTAATTAAATGTTTACTTTCTGCCTAAATAAAGTCCAGTCTGTTTTTCTTTTGTTTTGTTGTTGTTCTCGATTGTCAAATGTGACGTTAAAATTAAAAGTTTTGTATATTTCTTTTTAGAGAATTAATGTTCTTTAACTTTGTATTATTGAGTTCTTAATTGTAAAATAAACAATTTTTAATTAATTTAAAGGAGCTCTTATTAATTTATATTCGAAGTTAAATTTTTAGGTTAGAAAATTTTTCGGTATCACATTTTAAGAATTATTAATTACGACACCACTAAGTCAACAACTATTATCACATGACGATATCACTAATTATCTTATCATTAACAAAAACTGGTCTTCCTTTCACGATTAATTATTCAAATTACCTTTTAAAACTTATCAAATTTTGTTGTTGCAGCTGGACCGACAAAACAGTTTGAGCACTGGAGAAATGTCATTCGAATTAAGTTCCCGCCAAAGTTTTTATTTCACAATATTTTTTAAAGAGGAAAATGTCCAAAACAAATATCAATTTATCCAAAAAGTATGACTGTGTCATCGTGCTGGTTGATATGGACTGCTTCTACTGTCAGGTGGAGCAGAAGTTGGATCCGTCGCTGAAAGGGAAACCAATCGCTGTGGTGCAATACAACGCCTGGAAAGGAGGAGGAATAATTGCTGTCAACTATGAAGCAAGGGACAAGGGAGTTACCAGACATATGCGAGGAGATGAGGCAAAGGGTCACTGTCCTGAAATTGAACTGGTCAGAGTCCCCAATGTGAGAGAAAAGGCAGATTTATCAAAATATCGAAACGCTGGGAAAGAAGTTGCTTCTGTTCTTCAATCATTTGCAAATACCATAGAACGAGCTAGTGTTGATGAGGCTTATCTGGACATCACAGAACGTGTTATGGAACGCTTACACCAAATGAACGAGGGAAAATTCAGTCTCTCCCCAGATAAATTAGACAGGACTTTTGCCGTGGGGTTTGAAAACGTTACAGAGTTTGTGAAACAAATTTCACAACCTGATAATGTTAATAGAGAGAGTCTGGGTGAACTAGATCCTGAGATGATCAAAGTCAGTAACATAAAAATGCTTGTAGCAGCTACAATAGTTAATGAAATTCGTGCTGCCGTTAAAGAGAAAACAGGTAAAAGTTCTTTAAATGTAATTTTATCTTCTGCTTTAGTATTTTATTTGTTTCGATATTTTAATTATTAAAAAAAACTATTATTGAAGAACATTTTAATTGAATTATTTTGAAAAATTAATTAAAAAATATATAATATGAGTACAGTAGAAACTGTTTTCGCTGTTGAAAAATTGAATATTCGTCGCTAAAATTCTGACATTCGCTGATTCTATTTGTAATTAATACAAAATCATATTGGAAAATATGAATTTTTATTCCCGATATGAATATTACGGAAAATTTGGAAAAAATGACATTGCATTTCGCCATGTACACCTAAAAATCTTTAGAAAAACTAAATATTTCTTTATAAATATTAGGAATTAGTTACAATGTTTAGGATTGTAGGTTGTATATTTGAATTTTGGCGCTTTGTTGATTGCATCTGGGATATCATGTAACCCAAAGCTGCCAAAATTTGAGCCCGTTCATTCCATTGGTCTATTGCAAAATTATAAGCCCACGACTGATCGTCAGTACTGGAGGCAAAACGATAATGAAGGCAGAGATTTTCCTAATATATACTTTTTAACATGATAAAAAAACTATATACTATATATTGTATTGACTATTTTTCAAAATCTAGAGTCTAGATCAGTGATGGGCAAACTTTTTAAGAGGAGGGCGGGATAAAGCACACAAATTATCATGTCGGGTAGGAAAAAATTGCAAAAAAAGAAAATAATTTTATATGTGATAAACAATTTTTTTATTTTTATATTATGTATCATATGCTTAAAAGTCGTACTCAAAAATTGAAATTTTGTTCTATTTACACAAAAAATATATTCTTTCATTATGTAAATTATACCGTATGTGGCTTTCAAAATCATGACTACCTTGGAGGGCCGGATTTGGCCCGCGGACTGTAGTTTGCCCATCACTGGTCTAGATCCAGGGAAAAATAGTAAATTGTTTGCATTGGGATTACCTTTCTTGCACTTGTGTTCCTAGACGAACAAAGCTCTATTTAATTTGCGAACCATGCCAACAATTACATCGATGTAACCTGTATGATATTTTGTTCATAGCGAATGGACAACTGCCATTTTGTACATACTTCCCGTACTAGGACATTATGGAAATGTTGGCTATGTTTAATTGCTTAGAATAAAAAAATTAGGAAGTAGTTAAAGAATATAAAAAATAGCGATTACTTTTTAAATATTTCAAAAATTAAGGATAAACTTAATTGTTATTAAAGAATTCTTTTCTTTCAGGCTATGAGTGTTCAGCTGGTATAGCTCACAATAAAATTATGTCGAAATTGGTTTGTGGATTAAATAAACCGAACAAGCAAACTGTATTACCAATTACTGAAATCGGAGAGATGTTTAAAACTTTGCCCGTTGGAAAAGTAAAGGGGCTGGGTGGAAAGTTTGGTGAAATCGTTTGCGAGTCTCTAAAAATCAAGTATATGGGTGATTTGGTACAATACACAGAACGGGAATTGCAAAATAAATTTGATGAGAAAAACGGGTAAAATGACTCAATTTTAGGTTTCAGAATAAGTATAATTCTATTTGGTTTTGCAGAACTTGGCTGTACTTACTGGCACGCGGCATTGACCTGGAACCTGTTAATCCTCGATTTGCATCAAAGTCCATTGGATGTTGCAAAAAATTTCCCGGCAAAAATGCAATAACCGGATTAAATACACTGAAACATTGGCTGAATGAGCTGGCTGATGAAATTATGGACCGGCTAGAGAAAGATTTAACGGAGAACAGTAGAAGAGCAAAGTTATTAACAGTCAGTTATATGCAAACCATCGACAAAGAGGATATCTCGAGTTCTAGAAGCGTATCCTTAGATATATACGACAAAGAAAAACTAATATCAGATTCGTTGGAATGCATAAAAAGAAACACGGAACAGTTTTTAAGTGGTGAAAACTCAGGTGTTTTGAATAACGCGATCAAATTTTTAGGGTTAAGTGTGAGTAAATTTGAAAAGGAAGTTGTAAATAAAAATACAATCCAGGAAATGTTTCAAAAACAAAAGAGCCTTCCAAAGCCAGAATTCAAAAAGCCCATCCAAGAGGACCAGAACATAAAAATGATTTCTAAACCAATTCTTCAGAAGAAAAGTTTCTTTCAGATGCATTTCACAAATAAACCAACTGTTGAGAGTTCGGAAACCAACACTAAAATAGAGCCCGACTCTAATTTTGATTCCCAAACGGAAAGTCCAGAAATTGTTGATCCTATACCATCGACAAGTGGTCTTCAAATCCGTAGTATTAGCGAGATAAATTCCTCAGTGTTGGAAGAGAAAGAAATCCCTGAAAATAAAGTGGAAGATAATTGCAAAGAAAGCGTGGAAAATAATGAATTTTTGGCATCCGAATTAAAGCAGCCGGAAGAGAAATCACCATCAAAGTACACAAGTTTATACGCAGAATTTCATAATCAGAATTTGAACCTCGAAGATTTTATGCAAGTTTGTGAACAATGCAATAAGAAAATAATTGCTTATGAATACCAGTCCCATCTTGACTACCATTACGCCAAGAGTCTCAGTGAGAAACAGCGGGAAGAGTTTCGGAACAGTATCAAAGTTAAGTTAGCGGCGAGTCCGGCTTCATCACCTAGGGTTAAGAAAAAGGCAATCTCGAATAAGAACAAAGTTAAAACATCCATTTCAAACTTTTTTAAGAAAGAGGAAAATGAGGCTACATTTGTAGGGCCTGTTGAGCTGTGTGCAGAGTGCCAAAAGAGCATACCACTGGCGAGATTTGTAGAGCACAGTGACATGCATGCGGCCAAAAAGTTGCAAATGGAACTAAATCGGAGCCAAGTGGTACCTGTTGTAACAAAAACCGTTCCAAATCAGCCAAGTTGCCTTGCCAGAAAAAACGCTAAATCCAGTCCCAACATTTCATTGTATTTCACCCAAAATGGCGACACTTTGTCTTAGGTCTTTGTTCTGTGGAATAAAGGACACTTGCACAATATGTTGGTTTGTTTGATTAAAAAATAAATGGAAAAATAGACATTGCAGGTAATGGTAATATTTGTTGTATTTATTTTCAATTAATTTCTCAATATATTTCATAATAATTGTAATCTATATTTGCATTTATGGTTAAAAAATATGATTTTAGAACGGTAAATTGATTTCTCCTTTATTTTTTTTTTGTTATCTAACATTTAGGCGATTTATTTTCTTTTTTCGTGAAAAATATATGTTTACATTTGCTAATTGTAATTCAATGGTTAACTGAACAGTTGATTGGATTGCGCAATATTTGGTATGAATATTAATTGAATGAATGAATCAGTTCAAGAGCGATATTTCAGATTTGCCTGTAATAGTTGACGAATATTTAATAATCTCCCGTTTTAGCTCTAATTCAATTTCCATTGTAATAAAGTCTAATTATATTTTGATCAAATTCAATAATTGGGTTTGTTTTTGGGTTTTTTATTCTTGTTTGATATGTTTATTCAGCTTCGCCGTTCCAATAAAGTCCGTTTTTGATTTTTAGTTTGTCCATCTTTAGCTCTCTTTGGGAACTGGATGAGTTGGGAGAAGCGAGCTGATCTTGCCCTGAACCTGAGTTGTTGCTCTAATCAAGCTTAAAATAGGTATATTCCTATAAGAGATGGTCGGCAAACACTGTAGGAGAGAGACTGCAAGAGTTATGTAAGGCTGCGCGCGCGTGATTGGCTCAGGAACAGAGCTACATTCCCTAATCTCGCATGCTTCTTTTGATAATAATTATTTTATTAGCATTATATTAATTTTTCTTTTTCGAATGAAGCGATTTAACTCGTTTTAAACCTTGCGAATCCATTTAATTTAGGTTTATCATCATTTATGTTTTTAATTCTTTTTAGAAAAAAAAATGTTGCTCTAAGGACATCATTATATTATTAATGTGAAGGAATGATCGTGAAGTACATATTTACAATTCCGCTGATTTTATTATGCGTAAATAGAAAATGGGGGCGATTGAGAGATAATCGGGAAATGGGATCAAATCAATTTGCGGAGGATTTGTAACGTCGGCAGCTTATTTATTAACTAGATTTTACTCATTCATGGGGCAATTAGGGTAGTTGCGTAAGTAACTATTTTATGGGGGGGTTGTTTATGTACAAGATAAAACAAATTTACAACGGCTTTTCTCGCTAATGCAAATCTATACATAGAAGGTGGAATTTCGCTCGAACTGGAATAGTCCGTTTGATGTAATAATAAATGGCAGTTAACAATTAGAGAAAGTATACATATATATTTATATGTATTCGCTATATAAAATACTAACATTATGGGGAACAACAAAATTGCACTCGAATTAGAACTGCCGATTACGTAGATGGTTTGGTAGTTGATTGAATGTGGCCACAAACAAACAAACAAACTGAGGGGAGAGTAGGGGCTCTGTGGTAAGTATGCAAATTAGGACAAAGTATAGGCAGGTCTGTAGCATAATAGTTACTCTGGGCTACCTTGGAGTAGAATTCCTTTTCGCTGTAATCGACCGTAATTTAATTGGGATTCTTCAGATCATCGATTGTTCCAATAAAAACATAATGATTAGCGCGATTTTAGTTGATCATTCTGTTTATATAACTGTTGTGTTTTTAGTTTTTCTTCATAAAAATTGTGGCTTATAACATGATTAATTTCATCTCTTAAAAATTCCTAGCTGCTTTGGCCTACCTTCCTCATCAAATTCTAATCTTTTCAATCCTTAATAAACAATACATCCACATTCTATAACCATTTTTTTTGTATAAATCTATATATTTGTTGTAATTGAATCACAGATAAAAGCTTCTTTGAATTCGAAAACATTACTTTGACATAGTATGTAATTTGAGTATCGCGAGAACCGCACCGACTTGGGCCATGTACCTAAGAACCACAGAGGATGTGACTGGATTTAGCACTGAAGTACAACGTACATAGCAGTGGTCCAGAACTAAATACAAAATCGAATATTGCTTCGAAATTAATTTGGCTCTGTTCGGGATAATTCTGTCCAGGGTGCGATCCTTCCACGTATTTCCTTCCTTAGCCAGTTCCATTTTGTAACGATAATCTTATTTATATTCAATAGTTTATAATTATTTAACGTAAGAGTGTCTTTTGAAGTCTACTTATGTATGTATATTTATGTATATTATCATCAGGTAGACGCAATTTCCTAAACGTTCCACTAAGCGGATGGTTACCCTTTTCTGTTACTTTCACTATGACGGATTGTTGAAGTTTTCTGTCGAGTTGCCGCGCTCTAGCAGTGACCTGTTCTCATCACCAGAGTTGAATTCGTCGTCCCTGTCGTTGTGCGCACTCCCTCCCGACGCCAATGCAAACGAACTCGTTTTCGCCATTGCCTCAGAGTCTGCAATCAAAATACATTGTATATTACGATAGAGATACTTCAGTAGAAAAAACACGCTGAGCTTACCAAAACTATTGCCACATAATGGTGTCGACTCTCGCCTAGGTTCATTAATGCTTCCCGAGGATCGTTGCAGGGTGGGCTTAGAAGCAGTCTTCATTTGCTGATGTTTCAGCGTGGTGAGTTCGGTTTCTGTTTGCCGAGGTACTTGGAACTTGGTGATTTGCTTGAGAGGGGTCACTATTCCCGAGCCATCCGTCGGTGTGGACCGTTGCTGAGTTAGGACCCGGTGTTTGAGTTGGACCACCCCAGACAGGGCTGCTGCAGATTTGGCGTGGATTATTGTGCGCTTGGGAGAATAGTCGCTTTCGCAGCCCATCCCATTATCCGACATTCCCGATCCAGACATATTGTCGGCCAGCAATCGTTCACTCTCTGAATCAATTACGCTAAACTTGTTCGGCAGATGATGGAGGTGCTCCCCTTTGTTCTTCAAAATCGATTTCGATCTTCGATGTGCCGCCATTGGATCTCCAATTTGACCTTTTTTCGTACCCAGTGCTAATACTGCTTGTGGAGGCGAATTGTCTATTGAATCACTGGACAGGGACAGGGCCTTCTTAACAGCGCCTTTATCAACAGTTTTCCTAGGTTTTGTGCCATTTGGGCTCTCATTAGATGTGCCGAGGATGGACGCATTTCCAGGATTGCCAGTCGTGTTGACCCCGAAGAGGTGTTGATTAATGAGTTTAGTGGCTGAGGCCAAACTTTTGGCAGGCATGAAGGAAGCACGACGGTTTTTCTTGCTGTTTGAAGACGTGGTGGAAGGAGTTGTTGAACTGGCCGCGTTCGGGTCAAGGCCCTGACCGCCCGTAATTGTGCTGCTGCTTCCACCACTGCTCGTACTTCCCACATCTCTCAGTCCACTGTTAATCAGCACGTTCTCCTGTGTCAGTTCCCCAATCCGGACCTTGTTACTGTTATTGCTGCTGCTGCTGCTCGGGTCATTGGCACTTGGTTGTGGTTGTTGCTGTTGGAATCTGGTTTTTTGATGTTTTGGCAGATTTTGTTTCATCAGCTTATGGTCCAGAGATTTCGGTGACTGGTCCACACCAAACGCGACTTCACTATCCTTCATTGACACCACCGATTGAACGTCTGGCCCCTTCCCTCCTCCACTCTTATCTACCTGACTAGCACCTGTGTTTGATTTGTCAGAATAATTACATCTACTACTGCTACCACTTATGCTACTGTTATTATTGCCGCCGAATCCAAAGAATCCGCCCAGTCCATCTCCACCACTGGCACTTTTCTTCACTTGACCTCCGACTTCGTTACCGCTTAAATTTCCGCCCATGTTCGACACATTCCTAATGCCCATGGACGAGGATGAGAGCTTTTTCTGCATTTTCGCATCGCTGCCGCTCTTTTGGATAGGATTTATGTAGAGGTTATTACTATTATTATTAGGGTTGGTCTCGTAGTCCATAAAGTCCATTATACTCCCCGTGGGATTGTTAGCACGTATCGAATCAAAATCGTACAGCATGTCGTCGTTGCAGTCGAGCAGGTCGTCGGTGGAGGTAAGGTCGCCCTGCGATGGAAACAGGTGGGTCTGGCAGCTGGCATACGTGTCTGAGCTGTCTAAGCTGGCTAGATCAGCGCTATTGTTCAGGTTCGGACTGGCTGTTTTACCATTGCTGCCCAGAGAAGGGCCAGCATTGAAGTTAAACACATTCTGATTGCCTCGAAGAGGTGTTTCTAGTGGCACTTGAACTGTCGTCAGAGACGTCGAATGAGGAATTCCTGTACTATTTTTCGTTGGATCGAGTGTGTATGCGGCGGGTTGATTTACTTCCGTAACTTTTGACGTGGGTGCCGATTGATTTAGGGCCTGTTGCTGCTGCAACTGCTGTTGAATCTGCAGTTGCTGTTGGTGGTGGAGGGCTGAGAAGTGCTGATAGGCGTTCTTCAGGGCCTTCATTTCCAAGTGCACATCGGACGTGGGAAAAGGCATCAAGCCTTCGGCATCGATGAACTCTTTATAGTCCTAAAAGGAGGAGAGATTAAAGTTTTACTTCCCAAAATTCTTATCCAATTTGAATTCATATGTTACTAACAACACATTGCTATATACAAAGGTATTTAGCTTGGTTATTTATAAAAAAAATATTTACATAGATATTTTTAGTAGCTTTATATGGTTAAAGTTTTTCTTATATGTATCTATATTTTTACATTGGAGACAATAAAGAAAGAAATCATTGAGTGAGTGGGACGTGATGTTAAGAGCAGGAAAACTAAACATAATTAAGCTAATTAGAACAAAGTGAGATAAGATCTCTTTTTGTGAAAAATGTCAGGTGGGTTTTAAGTTTTGCAAATATTGACTAAACCGTCCATCATCTTCATCATCATGGCAGCCACGAAACCATAGTCGTTGGTGAAGACGGATCCTTCACTTATACGGATTTCATTTAATATGGTGTGATGGAACTCTCAAAACAAACACAGAAAGCTCCAAAGATTGGATTATTGAACATAATTTGGTAGTATTTGTTGAATATACAAATGTTTGAGTTGGGTGTGTGTGAGCGCGCGCTTGGCTTTTATACATTATGTAAATGAGGTATTGATTGTGGCAGTTTAGTAAAATCGTGGATGCACGTAGAACGTAATATAGAGGACATCAGCTGAGACGATTTGCTTGCTTTCAACTTTGGATTTTAAAATACACAAAGCGACGGGGCTCAACATTTCGCACACCTGCTGCTTCTCTTTGCACGTTTGAAGTTGATTTTTTCAATTTCGGGGTTTCATCCCTTCGTTTTTGCATAATACCAAACAACAATAACAACACCTAATTGGCTCACGTATATGTGAAATAATTGAATAAGATGGCACTTTAATGAAAATGAAATTAATATGTAATTTGCATACACCCAGTGAACTTATTCCCAGGGAAATCAATATTGCAAAGCTGCTATTTGAAATAAGTACTTATAAATATATGTAATTCTCTTTAAAAAAACATAAATTGATATGATAGTTTTATTACAGCTGGATGGTCTTTTCACTATATCATAAATGCCTGAAGACAATTAAAAGTCTTTTTCATTGTATCGATTTGAAAATCTATTAAATATTTTATTGCAATAATCTAAATTTATTGTTGAATATTTTATTCTAAGGAATTTTTGTAAAACATTAAAAAAAATAATTAACACAGATCGCTCCAAATTTGACAAACATTCAAAGTAGAATAAATTCACTGGATGTTTATTAAAACCAATAACTGTTTGTGTTGTATAGTGTAAGTGTTTGTGTGTGTTCACAGTGAATAAAAATCGGAAATGGAATGGGGATAAAACACAGAGGTAATAATTATGAACAGAACAAAAAAGGAGAGAAACGTGGAAAGCTGTGTGTAGGGTTTGACCAAATCAACTCACCTTGTGGTAGGGAAATTGTGTGTGTTCTATTTGAACATGTCTTTGGGTTCAAAACCGAAAAGTAAACTAAAGGATCAAGTCTACTATAAATTTTGGGTAGTTTAAGTGTGTGTTCAACTAGGAAAAACCCCGACTAATTATTGAAACCGTTTGGGCTTTCATCTCATATCACCCGTTACACACTGTCCATCACATAAGTCATCAGTACATATCGTTGTTGGCCTTTGCTAGATGCTCTTTTTGCGCAATGGTATGCATTCGCCTCGACACTTTTTCGAATCCTGCCATGTTCCGTCAAAAAAATAAGAAATAAAAATCAATTAAAACACAAAACCAAGGACTAGATTGTCTCACAGATGGTTACAACACCGACATAGATACAAATGCGTCACAAAAATGATCAAATTAAACACGGAAGAAGACACACACATTAGTTGATTAGTAAAGAATCCTAACAATTTCAAACTCACGGAGTTTATCTTTATGCCCTATAATTGCCAGTTGGTGTGTTAAAACCTACAAATGAAAAAGTCTTACCAAATAGGACAACCTAATTGTGTTGTATGTGTTTGTGTATTATTATAAGATATTTCGGTGGAGATGAAAATTATAAATAGAAAAAACAAAACTGAAAAGGATTGATATTTTTTGGAGAGATAGAAACTCCCAAAAGAATTCTACGTGTAGGTGATGGGGTGGTAATCCTACTACAAATAGGTGAATCAAGTTTAAGGATTCTCATTACGAATTTAATTGCTCAGTTTTGTACCTTTGACGTGCAAAAGCAACACTCGAATTCGGTTGGCACTTCACTTTCAGATGTTCGTTCCTTGGCTTTGGTGGGCCCCTGTTCTAGGGCTATCTGACGCCTAAGCTCTGCCACCTCCTATAATGTTACACACGGAAAGCAATGTCAATGGAAAAGAGAAAATTCTTCAAATTAGTTTGTTATCAGGTCAGCGATGAAGTATTCCGATGAACAGCAGGAGCTTAAGTAGTCAATTTGTATTTCTGATAACCCTTCCAACTTCTTATGATTTATTTGTAGTTAACAATTGAACATGCAAATATATAAAATTACAGCCGCATTTTTATAATTCAAAATGGTTCCAATTTGAAATCAATTGTCAACTCATGCTAATTTTGTTAGATATGAAAAGGTTGCTTTCGAAGCCATCTAGCATGGTTTCAAACAAGGGTTTAGCATTAACTGAAAGGCAGAGTCCAAAGTAGAGATGCTAAATGTTAGATATACCTCAATTATCCTTTCTTGTATAAACTAGAAGTACGGATGAAGACAATTATTTTTAATTTAGACGAATATATAATAGAGACAGAAGTTATGGCACTTTTAAGAGCCTAATTCTAATTTGTTAATTATTTTCTAAGCCAATTTGTTATCTGACAATGCACAAGAACAAGATGCAAGTTGGATATAAAAAATGAGAACTGTTTAACATACCGCTCGAGTCGCCATCATTTGCATACTGTTTGCGGGTGCAGCCGCCGCCTTGATTCGCGTGGGAGTATCGTCCTGGGTCAGGGGCTGACTTTCATCTAGCTCCATATCGTCTTGGCCTTGATCGTAAATCAGAGCCCGATGTTGCGACATTGGGCTGCCATAAGGTGGTACACAGTCTGGATCTGGATCACTAATTTGTTGCTGGAATATGTCAAATCATTTTAAGTACGTCTTATACGTTTAATAAGTGTTTTACTCACTTGCAATTTCGCATTTTGCCGCTGACTACTAATGTGTTCAAAGTTTTTGTAGCACCCAGTGCCTGTAAGGGCAGGATTCCGTCCAGACGCCGAATCACCCTCTGTGCTATTTCCATCGGTTTGAGACATATTGTGTCCTGCATTGAGAACCCCCGAAGCGCGTAAATGTTTTAGTCTAATTGCATATCATTTTATTATATGTTTTAGTTGGTTAATTGTAGTGGTGTCTATATAGTTATATTTTGATTGAGATATGTGTGTTTGGGTGACACACATCCGATGTGGTTCACAAAGTTAAGCGACACAGTTACAAACAATAATTGAATCCTCAACAGTATCCCGAACCACAATTAGCATTTACATAAACGACAGATAGGGGTTCAATACAAGTTTTAATATAATACAAACATTGACGGATTATAGTTTAATAGTTGTAGTAGTAGATATAGTGTTAAGAACAAATAAAAGTAGTAGATGATAGAAGTACACACACTATCACAATTCCATAAGCAATCTCCACATTTAATCAATCTTTTAAAAATATATTTTACATTAGATACGTAATTAAGGCGAATTTCTTGAGGATTCAGGAGTAAACTATAGTCCCAGTTGATTGTATCTCTTTTTGTTGTAGAACTAGTTACTGTTGAGCTACAGTCAATTAGGCTACAACAGCATGATTCAAAAGATTATTAAAAATTTAGACGGTACTACGTAAATACCAAAAGTGCAGATACACAAGGCCAATAATTAACATCTATGTCAGTCGTTAAGTATAAGATAAAGGCAGCTTTTTTGGGAAATCACTCCACTTTATTCTGAATGCGTTATGGAATAGCTTACAAAAACTATAGCAATGGAAAACAACAGGATTTATACAATTTCAATCTTTTTTTTTTAATGTTATACTATATATTAATGGATATCAGACAAATCTTCGGCAAGACTTTGGAATCAAGGAAGCGCTCATCAGTTGTACATAATCAATCGAAAAATGGAAAAAAGTACCTTATATCTATGGACTTTTGGTTTTACAAGTTACAGCATGCCATGGCCACAATTTCGGTAATTGTAAATTATTACAGAATGAAACGCATAGCCTAATGTATATAATGCTCCTTACAAGGAATGTATGTATGTTTAGCCTTGAAACCATAAGACTTTTATACTGGTGACTTAAATAACTGTTCAACCTGACATTAATTCCATATATGGTAGTTCCTTAGAATTTAATTCGTTGTTGTTGTCTCTATCTTATCTAATGGACTGTATGTTTTACAATGGGTTTTTGCAAGAGTAACTACTTAAATTTGTAACTTGAGGATCAAAAATGGACAACAGTAACAATTATGGGTTTCGTACAAAATGGTATATGGTCAAACGATTCGCCTAAAAGTCTACAAATGGCTACTCTAGACTAGTAATAATCAATATAAGGCTAACTAAAGAACGAGCTAGGGCTACCGGATAATTCGCTTTAATTGGGTCTGTTTTTGCAAATGCGTGCTTTCGTCTACCGAATTCTCGTCGTAATGTTCGTCATAATAGTCGTCCTCCTCTTCATCTGCCGACTCCTGTCCTGCGGTATTATTGTAATTTTGGAAGTTATCCGTTTTATTGGATAAGAGTTGCTTCATGATGCTGTTTTTGGACGACGCTTGGCTGGTGGTCCTTAATATTCCACCAGTTGTAGCCATGGCCGTGGGACCAGCCATGTCGCCACTCAAGTTAATTATCCTAGTATAACTATTATCCGCCAAGTTAATTGTATTTACATTGGGACTGACGGCACTGTGCTGATGGATTTGGAAATTGCCTAAATCGGTCGCAGAATCATTGTCCGCACCGTCATCGAAAACGGAACCGTCGTTGTTTTCCTGCTCGTTAAGCATCATGTCTCGATTCAGTTCGACTATTCGGTCGGATAAGCGTTGTCTGCGCGACAGTGGGGTACTACTGGATTCCTGGGGCGTGTCAAGCAGATCGCATTTGTCACCTGCGGTTAGTGAAGAAAACAACAACATTGTACCGTCTTAACGAGAGAGAGTAATTAGATACCAGACAAGTGGTAGTGGTTTTGGTTCAATTATAAACTCTTATATTTATATTTTTTGGTGTGGGTGTGTATATAATAGCTCATTTGTCTAGATATTCCTAGGTATATAAACTATAAATAGTTGTAATAATAATAGGGGTTCATTGCTGCCGTTCCAAAATATGACACTATACTCCAATGAAACTATCCACAGCGTCTGATGTATTGGTATCTATGGTATTTATAAATATAAAATGTCCCAAGTCAGTTATGGTAATGGAATTTACATGACATATGGATCTTTTGAATCGCTCTAATTCTAGGGGTGTCCCACCTCTAAGCGATCCTGGACGATTTATAATGTACCTTAACTTAATATGATTCCATCGATACAAATAATAACACTTGTCGCTTTACCCTAAAAAATCTGCTTAGGAGTTTCAACAACTTTGAATCATGCCACAAGAAAGGATAGTTAGAACAAGACAGACCAGGATCATCTACAGTAAATATAAATCTCTATCAAGCCAAAAAGGATGATTTTCTAATTGCGCCATCAATAACAAAATACACACAGTAATTGAAACAATAAAGGACTACACAATGTTAACAAATAGGGAGGTGGTTAGACAGGTCGGTGATTTGGAAGGCAACCCAATAAACTATACACCTGTATGTACGAGGAAAACTGATTTATTGGTTTTGGCCAACGTTTTGAACGTCCGGGTATTTGTGTGGCGTTGCACTTCTGAGGCATGCAATTCGAACAGGAAGTGCTCAATTAGTTTGTTCTAAACGGACAATTTCTCAGACATCCACACACACGCACATGGATATAAACCACATTCTAGGTTTTTCTCTTGGCTTTCAAAATGGAGCAAGCAATCACGTACACTTAGGATATATGGACTAGATATGGTTGGGTGTATAGAGCGCACATGTGGGACCTGCCTGTGTGGATTGTAGGCTAGTTAGTCGGTGGGTTAGTTTTACCATTGTCACGGAACTGGGTTATGTTCGTCTATGCGATTCGTTCATTAGTCCTTCTCCACACAACAATGGGAACGGGGATGGAACTTTTTCTTTTATAATTGGCGTCTGAGTGACCGGATTTTGTGGGAATTTTAAGGTTGGTGTGGGGTTTAGTTACATAAGTCCAGGAACAGTAACACGATCAAACAGTGTATTATATTGAAAGGGAATTGAATATGTGACTCACCTGTATCGACAATGACGTCAATGAGATCCATACTTTTGGCAAAGGCATCCCGGAGGTTGATATGGTGGAAGGAGACAATGCTGCCCTCTCGTTTGGCCCGATCCAATGCCTCCCTACGCTTAAGCGCTTTTTCTCTACGCATCTGATTCTTATAGAACTCGGCGAAATTGTTAACGATGATCGGAATGGGCAAAGCAATTACCAGTACACCGCAAATACAACAGACAGAACCAATGACCTTTCCTAGCGGAGTAGTGGGATAGATGTCCCCGTATCCAACTGTAGTCATAGTGATTCCCGCCCACCAAAATGTTTCCGGTATTGAAATGAACTTTGTGTGTGGCTCATCTTTCTCGGCGAAGTACGCCAGCGAGGAGAAGATGAGGACGCCCATGGCCAGAAAGAGCATGAGCAGTCCGAGTTCCTTATACGAATTACGCAGAGTGAAGCCGAGCGACTGCAGGCCCGTAGAGTGTCGGGCCAGCTTGAGGATTCGCAGGATGCGCATAATGCGGAAAACTTGCACAACCCGGCGCACATCCTGAAACTGGTCGGTGGCGTTCTTGTTGGTTTCC
This sequence comes from Clogmia albipunctata, assembly GCA_001014945.1. Taxonomy (NCBI): domain Eukaryota; kingdom Metazoa; phylum Arthropoda; class Insecta; order Diptera; family Psychodidae; genus Clogmia; species Clogmia albipunctata. The sequence continues at coordinate 40,525 of JXOV01002413.1, forward strand.
AACAAAAATAATGATACAAAGTACGGCAGAATAGCCAGCAGATCTATCACGTTTAGGCCCCCCTTAAAGAATTTCCACTTGTCCGGTGACGCGCTGAACCGCAGCACGTATTCCAGTGTGAACCACGAGATACACACCGCCTCTACCATTGCCAATTCGGGATTGTCTTGAGGTGTGCCGTTATGGTCGGCCTGCAGGGACGGTAACGTGTTCAACGTCAGTGCAATGGTCGAGAGCACAATGAACAGTATGGAGATCACAGCTATAACCTGCAATTTGGACGGTACCGGTTCAGGGGTCAATTTGAAATGATTCACATTATTCCAATTTAATTCATGACATGGACAGAGATTGGTTTGAGGAGACAAACAGGGAGAGATGAGTTTTTCACGAACGAATACTCAAGGGAGGTAGTGACAACATTTCTATTTTTGGTGCCGCTTTTGTTTGTCTTTGCCCTCAAAGGGTAATACTTGACATCAATAGAGGGTGGGTGGTGTGGACTTACACTCTTGTTATCATCATTTGCCTGTTTATTGACAAAGGTCAACCAGTTACACACAATTATTAATTGGACATTCGGAAGAGGGGTTCATGATGCTCTTTTCCCTATATCTGGTTATTGTTCAATTTAAACATTCCCTTTACAACCCCCTCCCCACATTTGGTTAAACACCACAAATCTATACTCGTGCAAAAGGATCTCTCGGTCCAGGCTCATGTTTTGTTTTCACCTTTTCGTTAGGTAACCGTCAAGAGTTAAAAGGTTCGGGTCTGCAGTCGGCTATGCTTATTATTATTAACAACACCACCCCCTTCTGATAAGGGGGTAGAATAATACACCGGTTAGCAAAAAACACCTCTGTCATTTTTTGACACATCTGTCTCGGTTGTCAGGTTCTCTGCTCGCATTCGTTTCAATTAAACCAGTGATAACAACACGGACCGAAAAGTGGTGAATTGGCGGAAAGAATTCGCGCGTATTGTTTAATTGGGAACTCGGCGACGAACACACAGGTTCGTTGAAATAACAACAAAAATGTCCGGCTTTTCCCGTTTGGTCGGAATAATTTGTATCAGAGGTGTTGTGGTTGTTGTTAGAGAGAGAATGGCGAGTTAGTGTTAGAGAGTGTGGTGGGGTGGCTGATGGTTGTTAGTGGGTCAAAGTGTTAGGAGTTCGTGTTTAAAATACATTGAGAAGGCTCTACGGAAATACTACGGCTGTTGTCAAAACCTACGATTTAAGGGTGCAGTTGATCTGCTTCTGCCTCCAAACGGAACCATTGAACGGGGTCCGTTGGCCATTAGCTACTGAAACGAACATTTACAATCTACGAGCACACAAAACACACACTCACACACACACACAAGTACATACAGATAGAACTACTCGTTGTTGTCCCGGGAAACAATTGCTTGTCTACATTTATATAGTACACAGAGTTTCGAGTGAAAAGGGAATGATATAGAGTCGGTTGCGTACATTCCAGGATTAATTAATTTGGCCCAAATGTTCAATGTGTAATTTTTGGTGCAGATTTGGCAAATATAACTCATGTATCAGTATATTGCTGTCCAGACGAGTTGTTTCTAGTCGTAAATCATTGTTCTGTGGCGCCCATTTTTTATTCGAGGATAATTTATTTGTGTTTGAAAAATGCAAATAAATTTAATTATATTCGTCAGCTCATAAATTCGGTACTCATAAATTGCTAATTGAATGCGTGTGCTAATTGAAGTGCCAGCTTCTAAAGTAATTTTACACAGTTTTTTTGACTTGGTATTCTGTATACATGTAGACATTTGTTTGTCAAGTGTACGCTGAGAATCAAATGGAAAAGCTCTAAACGTAAATTCCGAAGTCATTTCATCGGGCGATAGTTGTCGTAAAGTGACGCAAATTCCTCTATCTATGTATGTAGTATTGTCAATATAGCATGTTGGTAGAGCGGGCTGTATGGTGTCTGTATGATAAGATTCTCAAGTTATCACAGGCTTTGATCTCATGCATGAAAGAGGCAATTTATTCCAAATCTTAAAGTCTCTTTTTTATTTCAGGATTATTGTACAAGTGTGTTCTATAATTCTACGAAACATTGTACATATGTGTATCTGTGTATAGAACACTGGTAAATATTTGGCTTGTGCAAAGTTTTTAAGTTATTGGTTTGGCCAACTTTCATGGAACAAACTCCAACTGCAATGATTCCAAGGACCAAAAACAATTCAACTATTATACCAAATCTGGGTGCATCATGCAAACTCAAATAAAACTGTCTGCAAAACGATAAATAATAACAAAGTTTTGTGTCGCAAATTTCATATTTGAAATGTATCTGACAACCCGACAGCAATACATTTAACATTTCTCAGAACACTAGACTAAGGACAACATACTTTAATCACACATAACAACAAAGAAATTCCAAGCAAATGCTAAAGCTGACCACATGTCCAACTTTATCAGAGGTTTTTCCCTTGTCACATTTAACAACAAACTCTATAAAGGAAAGTATTTTCGATAAAGTTGAGCACGCTTTCATAAAAACATTTAATTTCTAATAGGTGTTATAATTATGCACTGATGTGGTGTGAAAATGCGCAAAAATTCGTTTTGTAATTTTCCCTTCCAAACCAAAAAACGTTCGATTTTTGTTATTGAATCCCAACGGAAACCCCAATTTCGAAATTTGTAGATAAAAGAATCAATTTGGTGGTGGGCAGATGAATGTTCTTGTTAAGATTTGGAAAATAAGGTACACACAGAGTATTTTCCCTTAACTCGAAAATTCAACTGTTTATCATGACATTCAAAACTCCGATGATTTAGAGCCAAGCACCAGAAACCGGCACATAGAGGCCTTTCCGCAAAAGCTCCCACAGCAGCGGTAAAAAGTTTCGCAAAAAACCGCCACTGTATTTTAAGACAGTGCCAAAAACAAAGAAAATTTATCGAAGGGAGGCATTTTTTGGAGACTTTTAGACGGAGACGCCCTCCGTGCGTTTCGCTGCTTGTCCCCGGAGTCCCAGTTCTTATTTTCCTTGTTTTCCCTTCTCCTCAAAATATATATATAAATTGTTTGTGCGACCAACAACAAATACATTGTTGTTGCCCACTCCCCAAGAAAAACAAGCAAAATAGTTGCTTCTTTTCACATTTTCTTCAAATATCAAAGTCTCGTCGAAAAAAGTGGTTGCATCCTGATTGGCAAATATTTGAACAAAATTGAAAAAAAGATTCACATTCACCGAGGATTTCTATTGCACACTGCCGCCTGGTCATATTGCTTGTGCCCATTCCATATCGTTTTATTATTAAAAATCGGACCGCGCATTTGCTGATTGGTGGTTGACATACATCATATTAAAAATATCGGTTAGTTGAAATGTTAAAAAAACTGGAATAAATTTCCATTAATTCAATTGGCAACGGAAATACTATATTGTAAAACCAAAAGGAAAAAACTTTGCCAATTTGTTGAAAATCAAATTTACAAAAATGAAAACCGTGTGGAATCGGTACAAACAAAAAAGATTGCCATTTAAAATCATAGAATTGAAACAATTTAAAATTTGGCGTTCATTTTTCGTACAGTGTGCAAGTGGCTCAAGTCACCACATATTATATTAACATGGAGACACACACTTACACGAACGGTGAACACAAATAAACATTGAAATGGTTCGCCCTTTAAGGCTCACGTGGCGGCAATTAAAATTGACCAATCCTAATAATATTTAAATTAAAACAAAACACAACAGGTATATATCGATTTATCAGAAAATAACAAATAATTTGGAGACAAATTGAGATGTGAAAAATACAATTTTCATGTTATAACATATAGAAATAGTAAACAAACTAGAATGTCCCTCCAAATTTGTCTTCTATTTGAATGTTATATTCCGTGTTAATGTTTGTTATGTTCATGAGTGATTATGTGAATGTTTTTAATGAATCAATGCTTTCCCTTCGAATTGAAATCATAAATACGAATTTTGTTGGCAGGAGTTTATATACACAATAAAAAAATCAGAAGAACATTGCGCTGCAGCGACAGAAATGAAGGGTATATTTTTAGATAGGCTCGTATATTATAGAATATATTACTGTTTATATACAAAATGCTGTACATAAAAGGGAATGGAACACAAACACGAAAGTTCCGCAACCAGAAACAGGATTCAATAGAGAATTAAATTTGAGGCGAAAACCGTTAATTGAAGATGTCCGAGTCGGAGTAACGCCCCCTCAATTTGCGGGCTGGGTTGGTCATTAGGCGAGCTTTTGATTGTTGGTCAAGTGGCCCAGGGATCAGATTCTTAATTAGTTTATTATTTAGTTGATGGCTTTCCAGCAAATTCTCAACGTTTATTTGATTACATCATTTATCATGGATTTTTATGAAATATCAGATTTCGAAACGGAAACCGATATGGACGAAATTGTCGAGAAAATTTCTGTTTGTTGAATAGGTAGAAAAAGTCTGACATCAGATAGGAAAGTGTAATTAATTTTACGCGGTCGGAATCAGAAGTGAAATCCCTTTCGAGGCTGCCTTTTTTCTCCACCGTGTGACATGGATTTGGGGAGCAAACGGTGCGAAATTGTAATTGGACACGTTATGTCAGACTCGGATCCGTTGAGGTGTTACTGTCGCGGTGGAGACGAGAAAATTGGGAAATTTAAATCCAATTTCTGAATGGCTCTACTGAATCGTAGCTCTGTAATGTTTCTAGTTTGACTGGATTGTTAGTTTTTTGTGTTTTTTTTCTCGTAAAACTGTGAAATTGACTTGGTTATAGGGACTGAACTGAGTTGACGTGGTGGGGAATAATTAAAATCCAACAAAAGTGGGTTTTTCGCCCAACCAATAAAAGGGAAAAAATCAAACAGTTTAATTTTCACCAATTTGTGGAGGGAAACAAAATTAACTGGAAAGGAAGGGCCCTTCCAATTTTCTGTTCTCCGGTCAAATTACACAAGAAAGATGCTGATTGGGATCGATTAGGTGGTAGATGGTTGGTGGGACAAAACTCACCCTGGCCGCCAAGCTCGTGTTGGGCTTTTCGAGCAACTCCCAGAGATACTTTTGGTACTGAGCGCACTTGCCGTCACCAAACTCTTCCTCCTCCCGCTGCCGCAAACTTTCCGCCTCCTTCCGCATCTCCTCGTAGACGTGCTCCTTGCGCTGATGGTATTTGTGCTGACAGCAGGACTCCAGATAGAGCTCATCCACGCCCCAGTACTCGAGGTCGTCGCTGAACGCCAGGACACACATCTCGTCCACCAAATGCAGTTTACCCGTACGATAGAAATTCAAAATCGAACTAAAACTCTTGGGGTGTCTATCAAAAAAATATTCATTATCGATTAACGAGTATTCATCACATAGTTCGGTAATTGCTTCGTGGGTTGTACATTCGCGCAGTCTGCCCAGTCGCGTGTGGGGCAGCCGCTCCAGCGTGCGCCAAAGTACTTCGTGCTTCACGCCGCCGACATTGATCGTGACCCGACGATTCATCTCCTTGGAGCGTGCTATCATAAACGGCTCTGGCTGTATCGACGACATAGATCTGCAGAGACAATCATGCTGTCAGTCGCCCCTCAAAACTCACTTTAACACCTACTATTTAATCACACTTTAGCTACGCCACAAGAAAGGCACATAGAGTAGTAACAAAGAAACGACACCAGCAAGGAAATTCTTTGCCGAATACAATTTTAAGCCAAAACTCGTCAAATAAGGACTAACTTCGAGTATTTATTCTAATGCATATTTTTTTTTAAAATCCGTACTTACAATTAAACGCTATATATAATATTATATTTACCGTTTTAAAGCTTATTTTGCCTTTGGGTGCTCTATCGCGGAATTTTATTTTTAAATATCCCACCATCTTACAAAAATTTAATAATTTTACAATACTGAATAACGTGTACTTTTAAATTTAAAATTAATAAAAAGCATAATTAAAAAATTTTAAGAATTTCTTATTAAAAGCATAACACAGACTCAAACACCAAATATTGAATGCTGTTATAATATGAGAAAATATTTAATGGCAACAAAATGTTTCATAAATCTGTTAAATTTTAAACAACCCTTAAATATCGGGCATATACAAATTGCATTCCATTAACAACCCTGCTCTTCTTTAAAAGCGCCAAACTTTGGTGCAAGAGTGAGTGGTTTTTAATGGAATGTCGTTTAGTCCCGAATTGACAAGTTCTTTCAAAAAAGGAGAGAGAGAAAAGAAAACTAGAGTAGAGTCATAAAAATTTGAATAGACCTGGAATGTGCTCTTTGAAGTGGTATTTGATGGCACGTTGTTGTTGGATTTGAATGTGTCGGTGATGATGTGATTGGAAACGGTGCATATCGAACTTCTTTACCGGATCCAGCACCTTCACGGACACCACCGCCCACACTGCCAATAGTTCCGGTAGTTTGTAAATTTGTTCCATCATCAAAATAAATTCCATCTCCAACAACCCCCATTCCACTATTAATACCACTTGCATTATTATTATTACTTGGACAGGCCTGCTGCTGGTTCTGCTGAAGAGACTGCTGCTGTTGGTTTATCACATTGGCAATTGGGGGCGGTGAGGACTCGCCTAGTTCCCAGCGCACCGTTTCACGGTCCCTGTCGCGTTCGCCCACCATAGGGCCAGTTTCCAACGTCTAAGCATCGATTAAAAGCCCATCATCGTGTTGTGGAGAGGAGTCGCCCCTTCGAGTCCCACTCTCCCTCCTTCTGACAGACCTGTCTAACGCTTGACACCAGACACACCACTTTTAAGTCTATTTACACGGATCATTCGCCTTTGACTAAGACTTGGATTAAAATTACGTTTTACCGGACACAATTGCAACACCAAATATCACTCATTCTGGTCACAGCAGCTCTCCACCCGATGCTCTCTATTAATTAACAACTCTATTTAATAACAAAAACAACAACCTGGATCTAATCACGGCACTTGTCTCGTCAATCTTCTATCACTTTCTTGTCAATAGACCACAATTAACTCTATTGCACATGTTTATCGTCACCAATCAACAGTTCCTATTCATTGCAGATGGATCCATCATTGCTCTCTTATCTGGTCATGTATAAACTGCAAGAAAGGATTAAAAAAGGAATTAGAAAAAAGTCAGGCTTGGGAAGTGTGATTGATAAAAATTATAATAATAATAAGAGAAATGTTATCATATTCATATTTAAAACGTTAATCCTTTGAAATTTATGTGGTGACTCAAGTTTGATATAAACGTCAGTCGCGCAAAAAATATATTTAATGGCACTTAAATTCCTAATTTATGGAATTTTATGCAGGTATAAAAGCACTGCTTTATTTATTCACATTCACAGTTATTTTACAATATACTGTAAAGCACTCGTTCGAATAAAAACCGGAAATACCAAAAAGCGCACATTTACTAAAAATGAAAATAACTTCAAAACCGGTGACATAATTTAAACTCGAATATAAACTATTTGAAGGAAGGAAATGGTAGACCGTTTTGTAGGCGGGCGTCAAGTCCAATAAATAACAAACATGCACTCAATTATGTCAGAGAAGCAACTACTTCCTGTAGCCCTTATTCTGACATGTCACGACAAGGACTACATGCAGCACGACGAATTATAGTGGCAGATGAAAGTTGAATAAATTCCGCTGAAAAATAGCAACGAGCCCTGCGCGTCCTCATCGCCTCGTAATGAGAGCTTTTATGCCTTCGCCGGTCGCTGATTTATTCGCGGTGGAAGCACGTCCAGTCCGGTTTCGGTTGCGATATCATTTTGTCCATACTAAAAACCTCTAGATTTGTTTTCGGTCGTTCCATGAAGAAAAGTCGACAATTAATTTGAATAATTAACTTTATCACCCAACTTTCAAGCACTTGCCAGTTTTTATTGCCAATCCCGGGTACGACTAAACGTGTAGTGACACTCTACATTTAACGAGTCATAAAACACCATTTCAAAGGCACAACCTCCAAAACCTTTTCACTTTAAGTTGAATTTTTCTGCAAATTGATAACACTTAGCCAAAAATGATTAGTAATCAGATAATGCATTTATTTATCCATTTATCTATCGTTTGTTTTCAGTTTATAGATACCATTTATGGCGATTTTCTAATATCATACAAGTTAACAAGTAAATAGCTAATTTTATTGCTTGTTTTGCTACAACAATACTTATTGATAATTTTGTACTATCTTTACAAGCTTGTTTTCTAACTCAATTTAAGTTTATTGATTCTATCACATCAAATAGGTCTTCGTTGGATTAATTCAGCAAAATTAAGTTTACTAAATTCCCAATTAAATATTTTTATTCAATTCAGTCCTTTATGAAATTTTATTGATTTTCTCTAGATTTTTCTTTATATTTTCCATATTATATATAATTATATTTTTCTCTTTCACGAACTATTACATTTTATTGACAATTTATTGTTGATTGAAAATAGATATGTTTGTTTATCTCTGCCTAGCTTTGACATTCCTATAAAAAGTTTGCAAAACATTGTTTTTATTATCCAAGAAATGCTTGCAAAGAAAAGGGGAGGAATTGGAAGGTCATCTGTACGGTAGAAAAATTGGTTCATTGGCAATAAAAGTAGTGGAAAGTCATTTCGTAGAAGTAAAATATAGCTACCGTGGAATAAGGCGAGTCGCTTTAGTAAAATGATGGACTTTATTGTTATAGCATATTTTCAAATTATTATCGATAATTTGAAATTGCCGGCTTGGGACTTTGCATTTAATATGCATCCGCTTTCATGTGAAGGCCTTATAATATTTGTAATAAATGGTAATAAAGCATGCAAAATTTGCAATTTATTCGATTAGATTTTTCAGCAATTATACTTAAATGAATTTTTAAAGCGTTCAACTTCTTTCCAGGGAAATTAAAATTCAATAGTGGTGAACATATTGTTATTCTATTATAGGATATATCGAATATAATTTATGTATGTCTCTAATGCCACAACGTTACAGAATCCAAATAAATGCTTTTATATGATCATTTATTTTTAAATATACCCATCTAAATTAATAACCAGTATTTAAAACCGCAATTAATTGAATTTTTCAGTTTCTATACCGGGCAACACAAAATTTTTTTAGTTTTTTATATTTATTTCACATTAACACTATTAGCTTTATAATAAACACTCCCATGAACTAGAAAATCCTTGCACAAGGGTTAACCTAAGATAATTAATGCAACAGAAACTGTGGCAAAAATGGGGACAAAGGAATTCGGAAATTATTTAATTGAATTTTCCGGAGAGCGGGACTAGCATTACGGTATTTTTGTTGAGGAATTGTGGCGGTCCAGAATATCATGCGCATGAACGCGGCTCTCACCTACCCTCGCTCTTCCTCGCAACCGACCAATCGGCCCGAAAGTCGGAAAAAGTACATGGTAAATAAATATCACATAGAGGAGATGACTCCAAAGAAACCGCTTTGACCGATTTACTTATTATTACCTTTATTGTCCCCGAATGTTTACTAAAGATAAATTGATAAATGATGGCGAACGAAGGTGAGCGACTTTGAAGGGCGAAATCGATTTCTTCAGAGTTTCAGCAAAATAAATAAATGTATAAAAAAGAACTTTTATGCGATAAAGATGATGAAAAAACGAGAACAAAGTTTGTCAAAGTGAGGACCGACCTCGTTAGGAGATAAATGGGATCGATTGGTCTGGATCGTGTCCATTAAATAATATTCAAATGATGTGCCCATAACCAGTTCATTGCATATTTGAGCAAAGTGGCATCAGTTTTTGGCCCAAAACTCACTGATAATAGCAATTTATTTCGCCATAACAGGATTTCAGGAGGAATTACTAACTGCAAATTGGAGTCTCTCCAAAATGCTTTTGATATTTCGGTCGCGATGTGGTGCCATTTAAAAATAATGGAATTGACTTAAAAGCATTAATATTTTGTCATATTCTGAACAGCAGCAGTCCACAAAACTCTCTCAATCTAAATCCAATTCAAAGTTAAATGGATTATTTAATTTTTTTGTATGCGGCTGGTTCACATGACGTCATTGATTAGTGACGTAATTTCTTCTCATCGCAATCTGTAGAATGCACGGCTTCAGGAACCCACCGACCGCCGCCACAGTCGTCAGCGATCACTTCTATTTCTGCCTCGGCGACATTTGTTGCCTTTCTACTCTCGACTAATAGGGCACTACTGAGGAGCGGGACAATAAATGGGGAAAGAGCTGCGGAATCAGTGCAGATGAATGTGTCAAACGTGGGATCTATTTATAAATAAATTCATTCCGAAAATATATATGGGGCTTTTCCTTGGTCTCACATCAGATGCGCGTGAGAGATGAATGACGTCATTTGCCTAATGCGAATTAAATTTACTTATTAATTTCCCATCTATAGGTGGTCCCATCCCGAGAACAAGCAAGCAGCACTCTTCTTTGTACATAATCAGTTTATTCGGGATGAATGTGCGCTTGAATGTCATGTCACTCGAAGCTCATAATTCTCCAACCGCAAACACTTGATCCTGTTTACCAACTATACGACGAAATATTCCTATGGCGCAAAAGTTAATGGAAAGATGTGTAGGCTCTTATGGTTATACGTATTCGTATATGAGCCTCGATTAGGGTCCTATGTAAATAAATAAGAAATGTACACACTTGGAAGGTGGTTTTTCATTCATCACCACCGCCACCAAAGCTCTCGTTTGTTTGTTCTTTGACGTTCTCACGCTCGGCGCTCCTTCCCCCCTTTCCTCCTCCATTACGCCTTGCCCACCCCACATCGTGGGCTTTCATGGGCCTGATATAAACGCGCTCAAAATACCTATGGCACTGTAACCGTAGTTTTAGCCAGTCCTAAAGATATATGCCCCTGTTTTATATCCGGATAGCAAACGTTTAATAAAATTGAGAAATTACCATAAAATTGCGATTATTGCTGATAATAAACCATTCGATTGCTGTTCTGTTTTATGCGTACCGTTCTTGGTTTACGGAATTTATTTCAAACATCATGTAGCATTTATTAGCTTCGTCGGAAGGAAGTGTAATATGACGTCAAACCGACTTAATGCGGGATGTTTTTCTTTAAAAAAGATTGACATGATTCGTTGGATGAATCTATTTTGCAAATACTGGTTCATCATAAAATATAAAAAATAGGAATGACAAGCAACAAAAATCAGTGACGATTATGTATATTCATCTTGAACGCCGAACGGATGACGGATGATGGAACGAACTCGTTTTCTGTCAATGAATCCCGCTAAAGTGTCATTCATGCGAAAATTGTTTGTCTATAGCGAGATAATGGGGAGAAAAATGGAATTTTGTTGTAATGTGGCACAAAAAGCGCTCCTTTGACGTCACAACCGTGACGTCATATACGGTGCGTCTCACATGGACTAGGAGAGCGGGAGGCGCTTTTATTACACGGTGATTTGTTTTCTTCCTTTTATTTGCACGTTTTTCTGCTGTTCCATTTACCGAGTTTGCGCTTTTTGGAGCACGCTTCAAAAGCGCTCTATTCTCTCCATCTCTCCTGGCTCTCCTATCTATGCCTCTCCTTGGTCGCTCTGTTGTGTCTGTATACTGTGTATATTACAAATCAAAGGCAATAACAAGAACTGCTGTGTTGGTCTCAATAATCGATTCGATATATAATTGAAAACTCAATTGGCTTCATTGTTATGTTTCTTTCACAAGAGCAGTCAGCATCGGAAGTAGTAGCTGGTAGTAGAGGAGTCTGGGGAGGAAGAAAAGGACTCGAAGGGAGGACGCATTTGTACTCGAAATTAGAAATTTCGTGAGACCTGCCTGCCCGCTTCCTAATAATCTTGGATATTTAGGCTTCTGGTTATTATTATTTTGCGAAAAGAGAAGCAAATTTTTGCAGCGACATGAAATTCCCTGTGGCCCCACCCTGTTCCACGGCACTTCTTTGTCGGGATTTTTCACCACTCAGCATACAAAAATACTGTCCACCAGCCGCCATGTCAACAATGGGCTGACTTTATGAGAGCGGTTAATATGATCGGCGGTAATTATTGGGCCAGAGCCATTAAAAGGGCGCGCAAACATAAATTATTGACTGCCAGTTGTCAGCCTGATAAAACACGATAATAATTTATTATTTCGATTATTACACACATATATAAATAGTATGTAAATGGATAAATAATCGCAGTTAATGATAATTGTAGAATTAGCAGAAATTTAAGATTGAGCTTTTTTTAAATTCACCAGGCGTTCCACTTAAATTTGATTTATTCACGAGAAATGCGAATTTCCTATTATATAATTGAATAATTTAGTAGCCATAAAATAGTTCATTTCCATAAAAGCATACAGGAAAAACGAATGAATTCTTGACAAAAATCATCAGAAACAGCAGGCACCTCCACTTTAATTATCTAAGAGGAATTCTCCAACAACCTGCACGATTATTTCTCCCGTGGTGTGTCTATTGATTCGCTTTGTTTCTTCAGTTTCATTACCAACAGCTCACCGCACTTTCATATTTTAATTAGAACGTAATATGCGTTTATTACTATTATTCGGCCATAAATATTTTAACAAGTTCAAGTCATTACGGAGCGCGCCTGTACTGAGCCGGTCGACACTGCTGCGATGGAGGAGGAAGCGGTAGCAGAAACAGCAGCGCGATTTGAGGTTTCAAGTGGGTATTTAGAAACAGAAACAGAGCAGTAGAAAAAATAGCATAGTTGGCAAATAATGAAGTCAGAGCGAAATATATAAATTGAAACGATGACGTGATCAATTTGGCAGGCCTTCAGTCGGGATTTGAATGGAAATACACTTTACGCACTCGTGGACCAAATAATCCGCACATCGAACCCATCCAATGGGGATAGCATGGTCCATTTATTTCATTAAATCTATTGACAATTTGGATATTTAATTTTCAAGGAAAAAAAGACGATCATTGGAAAGGAAAACATTATTGAGAAATGAATACGGTTGGGGACCAAATGAGAAAACGTTCAAGTTCAGTACAATGATGTTCCTGTGAGCGGCTGAAGAAAATTAGAGACGCGATTTGTTTATCGGATCGCGGACACATTGGCTTCTCAGTTCCATCTCTTACTGTATTTATGTTTCTTGAGCTGTAATTTACTGGCCCAAATAAACAAAAGAAAGTGGATGACTACTCATCGATCTCTGTTCATCGGTCTCTCTATCTTCCTTCCTCTCCAATGCCTCATAAGAGACAATTATGGACTAGATGGATCTCTTCCTATGAGGCAACACTATTCAAATGGAAGTGATGAATCAAATGCTGTGCTGCAAAGTAAAAATAAACATTGAGCCTTGACAGTGTGTCGTTCGGGGTCTTTGGTGTCCTAATTCCGGGGCCCCGCACGCTGCTGCGTTGAAGGAGAAATGAGTTTTGAAGGTGAGTGCCGTGATATTTTTCCGATTTAAAAATATCAACAAACTGCCTGATTTGAATTGCGCGAATCCAATAAGAAGACAATAACCGTTTAATAACAAACTCGAACCGAACGAAGCCAGCTAGCAGCCGTATACACTCTGGTTCACTCCACCTAATTCAATAACCTCCTCCTGATTGCAATCGGACTCGTGTCGGCAATAAATCTGTGGCAATTTGTCGGCTGCTCTAATCCAATATAATTAGAGTCACGAATGGAGAAGTTTAAACATTCCACGAGACCCGGATTAAAGTTTGTCAACTAATGGAAGCCGAGTGATGGCCTCTTCTTGTCATGGGATTTGACGAAACTCCTGCTCCCTCTGCCTCAGAGCAGGCAGAGTACAGCAGCAACCAGAGACCGGCTTTTTATTCTTTTTTATTCTCCTTTTTGTTTTTGTATTTCAACAAGCTTTTTCTACTTGGTGCGCTATTTATATTCAGTTTTATTGCTTTAATTTGTATTATGATTACAACTCGGCTCGCACATCAAACCAATTCTAGAGGTTCGCTCTCTGTGGACCAGCAGCAATGGTTGTCGGAATAGAATTCTGGCCGGTTTTGTTGTCGTTTATTTGCGGCATCATCATCCTTTGCACACACATTAGAGACAGATCGAGGCAGAGCAGCGGAGATGAGAAGGAGTGGCAGCATTAGCCGAATAAATACAGAGAAAGTGTCAGGTGGTTTTGGGATGCTATTTTTGAACTACACACAGTACAGTTTTAGAACTCTAAATTGTCTATAATTTTCCGTCGTCGCCACTTTTCCCCGGCTCAAAACACTCTACAAATTGCCGTGTCACTGGCTGTTGCAACTGCTGACAATAACGATCTCATCGAGGTGGAGCAGCGGCACTCAGCAGCATCCCAGTAATAATGGGCGAAACAAATAAAAGAACTCTACTTGATCAATTTCGATTTATTGACTGACTACTTACTGCCCCCAAACACCAGCCAGACATAAACAGACCCAGGCTTCCGTATTAAATTTTCAGCAACACTTTGAATCGGACAAAGACCATCACTTATTGTTTACGAGTAAGTACATTTTATCGCCTTGTTTTCCAATTTTATGCAATCTTCCCACCATATTAAATAACTATTGAAATATTGATGCGCTAATTCTAACGGCCTGATGACGCGGTATTTCTATCTAGCTAATAGGAACGTGAGAAGAACTAACTGTCCATCAACAAAAGCCAGCTGCTTTAAAAAGTGAACACATGTAATTAGTTTTCATTGTAATTATTTTGACAATATGACCGAATGATGTCATTCGTCAAATGATGGGCAATGGGCAAAAAAATCTATTGACCAGAGTCCAGCTCTTAAAAGAAGAAATTTCTCTTTGACACAATTTCGAAAGTATTACATCTCAAGGCAGCCGAGAAACACCGCATTCTAAATAGAAGCAATTAAATCTCGCCTTCGTATTTTCAGAGTTGCATACGGAAATATGTTTGGCGTTCAAGGTTTTGGGACATCAAATGGAGGAAAGCGGGAAGAACCCAGGGTTTGTTTTTAGATCCAAGATTTAATCGACTTATTGGGTGTAATTTATTTACCGTCTGCGTGTTTTAGATACTTACTACGCCTCAAAATGTTTGTGTAATTTCCTATAAAACCATTTGTACGATACGACGCTTAATAATTTAAAGCTCATCATTTATTTACGCCAAAAAATAGGAAAGCTCCCAACTGCCGATAAATTTCTGATTGATCAATTTTAATCTCCTGATTAAATACACCAATTAACCGCCTAATTAAATTTTCGATAATTAATGATTTTTAATTAATTGTCCATTAAAATCGATACTTTACATTTTTTAAATGTCCAACTTTAATACAATTTCCATAATATTCCGCACTTCACTCTTTTGAATAGATAGATGTATTAAGACGGGTCGTTCACACAACTGTATTCACTGTGGTGTATCCTTTAACTTGCTAAACTCTTTGCTGAACAGAATATTCCAGATAAATTTGGAATAGAGAATGAGAAAGCATTAAGAATGGAACACATATGCTGACAAGCTGCAAATAAGGAAAATTCCTCAGAATCGTCCGACTGAACTTTATGTTGTGCATTTTTAAGGCGATGAAAAATGCATCTTCTCAGGCAAATTCACTGCTCCAGATAAAAGGAAACTCTTGTAAATTCGAAATACTCCCAACCGTTATATACTTGTTTCTCGACTCTATTAAAATCTTGAATAAAAATTAAATTTTAATGACACCATCTTCATTATTAATGGAACGATTTTCTTTTAAGAATTTTATTTTACACAGACATATTCTCATGTATTATAGAAATACCAAGTTATAACCATTTTGTGAAATAAAATGAAAACTAGTTGAATAATATATAAACCTTTATCCATTGGCAATAATGATCAATTTCACAACTACATTGAACTCTAAACTCAAACTTTTTATTAATCCTTTTTAATATGATGAAGTGCCTTAGAATTTATAAAAACATCAGTCCAAACTCTGTTGAACTGTCTGTAAAAAATTAAATATTAATACTATTGTTTTAAATTTTATCCTAAGTCACAAGAAAGATGAGCATAAGTTAAAAAAAAAGCTCAAACTGAGACAAGTAAAACAAATTCAACAAGTGAAAAGTATAAAAAAAAAAGTGTAATTTATCATGGTTAATTTAAATCAAATTTAGGTGCATCTCTAAATCAGTTAAACCTGGCTCCAGTGAGAACATACAATTCCCATTAGCGCCATTTGAGGCCATTTGGTGGCAACGAGCTTTGCTGAGAAAGGAAAGAATGGGTTGCATCAAGAAAAATGGGGTGAATTTCATAATGATGACTCTTCGGAAAGTTGTGCCAGTCATGACAGAGTTGTCAAATTGATTTGTTCGGGCATATCCGGGGGCTGACCACCTGGAGGAAGTGTCTGGTCGGCGCTCACCTGTGTGCCGTGCCACACTATTAAGTGGGATCTATTGGAGCTGACGGAATAATAATTGCGGCTGTATAAATCAAAAATTCAATTTCCTGGGCTGTGGGATCGTTCGAGTTGATAAGGGCGTCACGCGTTCTGTGCGGCATGCCAGACTGCACTTAATTACTTATTACAGTGGTGGTAGTGTTAGAGCACAGTCAATCAGTTTGATAACGGCCGAGTGGAATGACTGTAGCGATGACTGAAACGTGAACATCATCAGGCGAACGGACGACGATGATGAGAATTCCGCCAGATGGGTGGAATGAAAGTCGAAAAGTTTGCTCCTCCACCAAGAATCAGTTAATAAGGACAACAGTCTGTGTAGTGGTTGTGTTGTGTGTGGAGAAAAGGAAGAAAAATATAGAGACAAAGACAGAAGGAGAGAAAGAGGGACTTAATGACATCGATGACAACGACCCATCAAAGTTCTTAATAGAGTTGGAAATCGATGGGAATTTCAGCCTAGTCCAATTCTGGTGCGTTATATTATATATTATTAATTGGACCTGACTGGCGACGTTCCCGCCACTCACACACCCCAGCTCAGACAAATATTATTCCACAAACAAAGGATAAGGAAAATACGGACGGCTGTAAAACGAAATTGATGCAACACTCGTGATGACAATTTCAAACTATAAAAACAATTATGGCCGTTAATATTCCATAACTGGGAGCGTTGGGGTGGTGGTGGTGGATAGAGGGGAGGCTTATTAATATTTTATGCCGCGTTATTTGTCCACCATAAAAGCAGACAAATGCGCCATTAACAGTTTTGTACATAAACTAAATGACATACAGTTGCAATGGAATCATTTATGGTTCACTCCTTTCTTTAGGACTCTTTCTACTGAAAACATCCCATTCGTACTTTACAGATGAGAGCTTTCTGTCATTTATTTTCCATATTATATTTAAAATAGACTCAATCTTTTCCAACTCTTTGCACATTGCTTCTTATTTGTTGGAAATTTAATTGAGTGAAAATGATTAATTTAATGATTAAGTTAATATTTAATATCATTTCATTACTAGCATAACATTGATAATTATTATTGATTTTATAAGCTATTGTATAACAAATTAAATTGATATTTTTATGTTTAATTTGTGAAAACTAGAATTGGTATAGTTAGGAGTTAATTAACAATACACCAAAGAACTTTCAGAAAGATTATTATAAGAAAATTTTATTGGAGGACATCTGGTGAGTAATGATGAAAACCAACAAATTAACTGATATTATTGAGTATCATTTTCATAAAAAAACAACAACAGAATAAATTGGAATGAAAATAACCTAAATTAGGAACAAAAGAATGCGTGGTCATCATTAAACAGAAATTTCAAGAATTAATTGGACTGGCCCTAAATGAATTCTACCAATGAAACACAAAATCACCATAAAAATTATTTTTGAACATATAAAAGAATGGAATCGGTTTGATAAATGACGATTTCTTGACAATATCGTTAAATATATAACGTTACTAATGCAAATAGTGATTTATTCAGAAAGAAATTGTGCCAATTAAAATCAAATTTATAATGACAGTAAATAAACGAGCTTTTTATTTCTGTACGTTAAAATATCAGTATTTTATCCTCGTAATTGTCAAGTACCGTGTAAAATTTAAAACTACATCGTTGCGATTTAGTGAGTTATTTTGGTTTGACAAGGAGCGTTTAAACAGGGATAAACAAGCCGAGAGCTTTCCTTTACATCACCACAGCACAGCCAGTTTTCATTACCCTTTATCGCCGAGTAATTTTCGTTTAATTATTCCCCTGGAGAGGAGGAGAGTGCCGCGAAAACCTGTTCACCATGTCGTTCTGCTTGTGCGTGTATGTGTGTGGTTTTGACGAAGGGTTGTGGTAGATGGGGAGGATGAGAGGGGTTGTTCATCCTAATTCAAAATCGATTTTCCTTAGTCTGGACTGAATAAAGCCGCCGCGAGTCGTAAAGACGAAGGTGGCGGGCGGAAATGGTGGAATTGATGTGTGTCCATAAAAAGAGCAGGGTCGCGATCTTAAAGGGCTGCTAAGGAATATAATTTCATGGGCGCGGCTTTTGATTTTCAGCATTCAAATGGCCAAATAAATGAAGAACATGGAATATAATTTCTGTTTCTACAGCTCCTTCTCAATGACGGGCATGTATTGTTGTTATTTACATAGTACCACCAACAAAACCAACAGCAACAACAACTGCTCTGTTTATTGACTTGCCACCACCAATATTAAATATATATTTATATACCTATAAGTATATTTAAAACTATGTATTAGCAAGTAAATCGCTTAGCACTGAGTATATATTTGAACATTTGATTTATTTTTAGGAGAACGAACCGTCCGAGTTGATCGAAAATAACACCTCTTAATATCAGAATGGTGTGTTTGTATTTGCAGGTCTTGAAGGAGTTCATTTTGATTGACATTGAATCTATAATTGTGGTCCAACATGAATGCCGTTGTGCGTTTCGCCTTAGTAGCATTCCTAATAAGTCCCAAAATAACAACACACCGAAATGCTCTTGAGTTCGCACAAAATTTGTACAAGTGTTTCCGTTGAATCGGAAAAAGTGGCTTGTTCTGAGGAGCCTCTGCTGCCTGGGATGCTTTTAACGCCATTCAGTCAGAAGACGGGTGGATTTCGTGAAAGAAAAGCTTTCTCTCTTTTCCGTTACAAAGCGCTTTGTTCGCCTCTTCTGCGGATTTCTGTGCGAATTTTGGTCAATGAGACCAGGTGAGCCCGCCGAATCCACAAACCCTTCCTCGCCATCCCCAACATAGAACAGAATAACTTTGGCCCATTTATTGTCGTCCCACAAACACACACATACACACTCAAGAACACAGGGAGAGAGAGAGAGAAGAAGCGGAGCTCTGTGTTCATGAATAAATAAGTAAATATTCCTTTTCGTTTTGGTGTGGTGGGCCAGAAGGACTTGTGTCTGTGTCCGTGTTGCCTGCCTGCCTGCCTGGTGGTGTATAGTACAACAAAAAGTGTGGTGCGCACTAAACATTTTTATCATTTTATCAATAAATGTCTAGAGAAGAAGAGGAGAAACCTACACGAAAGTCCTCAAGTCGATGATTAATTGGGAAACCTAAAGCTCATTTAATTCGGCTGCTGCTGGGTGTAGGCATACTGTGAAGGGAGAAGGCTATCTTGGCTGCTGCTGCTTCTACTGCTTATTAACTGCATCACATCTCAATCACACTTTTATTTTGGACAAAGCACTAAAACAAAACAGCACTCTTTTTTCTCTTAACTTTTCACCATTATTCTATTATTCTAGAAACACTTTTTCTACTCCTTGCTTTTCCTTTATTCTTCTTCTCACTGGAAAGCTTTCGCACCACTTCACCGAGGGGCCACCACTTTTATTTCCACACACAATATTATTTCCTCTTTTCCGTGAAATCCGCACTTTGTCGCAGTTTGACTAAAAACGCCCCTATTCCGATCCTAGTTTCTCTTCACAGGTCACATTACGCACCACTCTGTGTGTTGTGGAGCGGTGGCCAGACCATGAAAACTGTATTTATCCCGTCTCTGGGGCGGGCAACACTTGGCCAGAGAGGTTGTCCTCTGTTAATCACACTGGAAAATGACTCCAATTAAAACGAGCACTGCAACCGACTTGACTTCATGCTGCTGAAGTGGTCTACGGAAAAGCTTGAACTCGACTGAGAAAACTCCTCTGTGAAAACTGTGAAAACGTGATGATAAGTGGACACACGTCGAGCGAGAGACTGAGAGGTTTTCCGAAAGTTTTCCTCTCTTTTGTTTATTGTTCGTTCCGTTCGTTCACGACAGATGAAAAGAAACGCTGACTGCGATCCGTTTTTCTGTATGGGTTGCGGTTGGCGCATGTGAGCATAGTTGAGGAAACGGCTGGCTAACCATCATCACACAGGAGAATTATAATAACGGAAATGCTCTACTCCTGCCAAAAATAAGCACCACAATTACAACTAAAAACGCAAACTGTAAACTTGAGAGCGGGATATTGTAGAGCGGTAAAAATTTGGCTAAAGCTCACAACACAAGAGCTTTTTCTCCCCGCACTCTGTCTCTTTCTCTCGGAATGTAGTATATATTTATTTTATTTCGGCTTGCTTTGCTCCTTTCTTATCGAAACAATTACTCGATAATTTTCTTTACGCTCAATCACGAAAGAGCACCACCTCTTTTGAATGTTATTCATCCTCTAAGCCCCCGATTCCATTTCGATTCGACCAGCTTTTTATTCATCACATTGCCGACGACGGCGACGACTTTAAGTCTATGGCTTTCGAAAGGGATGAAGAGAAACGAGAGAGAGGGGAGAAAAAGTGTTGTTGAGTGGGAGGCATTTAAATTATAAACAAAAACCCCAAAATCATGGTAATGGGTTTTGTGCAGCCTCTGCAGAAAAAATACCAACAATTAGAATGGTAAACAGATGAAGAGGGCGATTAAAATTCCATCGCTCAGCAAGAACAAGAGCAGATATTCAAATTCGGACATTTGGTTATTAAGTGTTTTGTAGTTATGAAGAGTATGACCAGAAATAATAATTATTATGATGATGATAAAATAGGGACGACCCGATATTTACATACATCCAATTCTTGGCTCCCGCTCTGTCCCGATGTTTTGCAGCCGCCTTGTCGCTGCTCGGGCCAGTCCCAAACTTCAGTTGGCAATCGGTAGTTGGGGCTGAAGCGAGCGAGCGAACGAGAGAAGAGCCGCCACAGCTGAAAAACCTCAATTCCAGAACCGCATTAAATTTATCAACCGAGAAATGGCAGCAGGCTTTGTCTTATTGTCGCAGAATTAGCTTTTTGGTGGGCAATAAGCAACAATAATCCCTCCTTTATTCCCAGCTTTATTTCCCCATTCGTCCTTTTATCGACACCCATATCCTCCCATTCGCACTATCCCCGGATGCCAATAAATTCGTCTCGTGCCATTTTATGATACTTGTGTTATTTTCGGTTCGTTTGTCATCCGTTATAAAACCAATTGTTCATTTTAAATAGAGATAGCTCTTAATAAAATTACTTACTTCCATGCCTTTTCTCTCTACACACATATCAAACGATTTATACTCCTAATCGATTTAAATACCATTGTAGTAGGACAAATGTACACTTTTCGCTTTTCAGATAGTATGACTTTAAGATCCTTCTGCCGAGACTTGCAGAAGGACGTTATTTGTGTTAATTCATTAAATTTTTTATATTTTATTTTTCTTTCTAGTTTATTACTTTTTGAAGCCTTATTGGTTGATTTTTTGTGGTTTCTTGTTGAACCCTTTTTCTTGTTCATATTGAATTGAACAAGATCGTTTAAGAATTTCTTTAATCATTCTTTATCATTGTAATTTTAATTTTTTTATACTATATAAAGGTTTGGGTAAAGAAAAGATAATTTAAAAAAAAATGTTTTAAATTAGGTTATAACGAATAATTATTTTTTATAATAAAAATGTGAGAGAATAATAACAGCATGACGAAATATTTTATAATTTTGTGCAATTCTGTTTGGTAAAATTCTCGATTAGCGTGCGGCAAAGTCATACTTTGTCATCCTAGTGCGGCAAAGTCTGTCAAAAGTCATAACAGTGTCATAAACTAAATATAGATTTTCTTAATAGTTAAACAGATGACAGTCGAAAAAATCCAAATAAAACCGAAATAATTCGAACAAATGTTGTCAATTTCTCCATATATAAATTTGGAATCACCTTACAGCAATCAACTAAAAGTTTATACTTAGATCTCAAGTCATAAAGATAACACTTATCACAACAAAATTACAAAAAATACACATTGTTACGAGATTTAACAAAGAAAAATCTCGATTCCTTTGAAATTATAACAGAAGACACTTAAATTTTTGTTAATATTTATTTGTTTATTTCACAAAATGCAAAAACGTTCACACAATCATAAAACTATAATAATAATTTTCCCACTACATTTCTGGACGGAACTTGGGGTAGTCTCAACCTCAACCATCGGGTGTTAGACTTCTCATGACTCTTTATTTTCAGTGTATTAGTATTCAATTAATAGCACCTAAGACCAGTTATAAACGGATCCAGTCAATCCGCCCATGTCATTTATTTGTTTGCGCCATCACAAATTTATAATTCGCTATGAATATTATTTCGCAATGTTAATGATATACACAAATGGACACTTTTTTCGCGCTAGAAAGATATCCGCCCGGGATTTGATCCCACGACCTCGAGAAGGATGTCCAGGGTACTAACCACTAGGACACATAAGCAGATAAAACTATAGTATACGATTATTCCTTTATTTAAAATCCAATCGAATTTTTGCCATAAAGAATTGTATAATCCTAAATCCTTACGTATTTTCGTATTTATTCTTTCTAGGACCTAGACAATAAAAAATGATGAGTTAATACGATAATTCCACAAATATTCATTTAACAAACCTTAAAAGCAAGCTTTTATCCAACTTATTTCGTTTGTGAAAAAAACGCTCTCTGTTTAGATTTTCAATTTGATAGCACTCAAATAACAATTATTCATAGTACATATGATTCATACCGCATATTGTTATTAAACAGTTATTCATTGAAATTAATTTAAAGAAAAGTTATTTCGAAAACATTTTGGTGTTATTTATGATTTAAACTTTACTAAATAACAAATGTATTTAGTTCTTAATTAAATTTTAATTTTTTATAATAAAACTAACTACATATGACAGTTATAACACAAAAATTTTAAAAATAAATATTTATTTTAATTCGTCTAATTGACTGTCGACGAGAGGAAGATGAAGAATTGTCAGATATAATGGAACGAATGGAAACAAATCCAGACGGAACCAAAACAGAGCGAGCGGAAGAAGAGCAGTATAGAATTTATGAAAATGTAAATTTAATTAAATAAATATGTATTACAAATTTTAATTAGCAAAAAGCAAGGAATTGTACAAAACATAGTATGCAACGGTAGGTAATGTTACTTTTCCTAGTCTCGTTCTATTATCAAATTTGGACCTCGAATACGGAAAAGTGCTTTATTACCTACAGTTGCGTAAACTACTATTAAAAGATTTAAAATTTTGCCAGGAACTTTAAAATTCCTTGTTAAAAAATTGCTTATTTTACACCCTTGTATCATGAAAATAAGTGTATATTATTTAATCTATATTTAATAGTTATTTATACAACAAGGTCGATAAGGTAAGTCATTATTAAACACAAGGGTCGCTTCGCTCGTGGCTTAAAGCAACCCTTGTGCTTAATAATGCTTATCGATTGTGTTTTATACATAATTGTATGCATTTTTAAATAAATTAACACAAAATCTTAAAAATTCTTTGAATTTCAATATTAAGCAACAAAAATGCATAATTTGTAATCAGAAACGAAAAGAGAAACATAAAAAAAGATCAAACAAACAATAACAATCCTAAAAGTGAAACGTCCAATGGTCGATTCTTATAGATTTTATGCATTTTTGTTGCTTAATATTGATATTATGACACTCAATTTTGCTCTGTCAAAGTCGTTATTATANACAAAAATGCATAATTTGTAATCAGAAACGAAAAGAGAAACATAAAAAAAGATCAAACAAACAATAACAATCCTAAAAGTGAAACGTCCAATGGTCGATTCTTATAGATTTTATGCATTTTTGTTGCTTAATATTGATATTATGACACTCAATTTTGCTCTGTCAAAATCGTATATAGTGAACAATTATTATGGCCTGCCTGGTTATAAACAGTCCGCTTTATTTGCTAAAAAAATCCGATTTCCAGAAGAATTAATTGAATTTAAAATAAATCCTTAAATATTAAAATATAGTTATCCCTTTTGGTATAGGTTATAGTTACTAAAGAATCATTGTTAACAATAGTTTGCCATCTATTTTTGAAGACTTTATTCAATACTTATTTGACTAGAGGGATTGTAGATTATCAGTCTGATTAAAATTCTGAAGAAAAAAAAACATTTTTGTCAGTCATAAAATCCAAGACTAAAACTGTAAATGAACTTTGTGATCATAAATCAATGATGCATCGTCTCTTATCAAATAAAAAAAATGTCCCTTTCAATTCCTAGAAGGAACATGGGGGATCTCAACCTCAACCAACGGGTTTTCGATATTTCGGTGAGTATTTGTTTTCACTGTATTATTAGTCAATTAATAGGACTTAGACCCGTTGAAAAGGACCCAGTCAAGCCGACCCGGATCGAACCCTTGACTCCGAAGAGGTAGCCGGATGCGTTACCAAATTGGCTACGAGCCGTCTCTTATCAAATAGAGGAAATTAATAAATTAAAATCCGACAGCAACTATTTTTTAGGTAAACAACTTCAATAGTGACAATGATGATCATCCATAAGAATATTTGGACGATTGATCAAATCACCAGAAACATCCCCACCAGAGCGTCCAAAATTCATACAACATACAACAATTACCCTTCCTGTTACAAATTTTGTTCGTAAATCTTTGCTGACAAATCTCTCGTCAAAAGTCTTTTTGTAAAAATAATTATATTTTTTTAATTCAATAAAATAATCTGTGTTTGGAAAATTTAATTTTACTTGAAATCCAAACATTTTTTTTTAAATTTACACTTAACTTGTTCTGTTGTCTTGCTCTTTCAGTCATTCAAACCCAGGACCTTAGAATCATCATCCACACAATCCTTCCATCTCCTTCTTGGCTGCCATCCCGGTCTTCGCGTTCCTCCATGGGTGGACTGAAGCATTTGTTTAGGAGGATGGCTNAATTTACACTTAACTTGTTCTGTTGTCTTGCTCTTTCAGTCATTCAAACCCAGGACCTTAGAATCATCATCCACACAATCCTTCCATCTCCTTCTTGGCTGCCATCCCGGTCTTCGCGTTCCTCCATGGGTGGACTGAAGCATTTGTTTAGGAGGATGGCTCGCTCAAATAACATGGCCTGCGTATTTAAGCTTGTTGATTTTGAATTGGGGGATGACGTCCGGATATTCGTATAGAGTATACAACTCAGTGTTATATTTCCTACGCCATATTCCATCATCCTCAACCGTTCAAATACGCCGAGAGCTTCTTCGTCAGATTTTGATGTTGATTATGTTTTGCTTGCGTAAAGAAGGGTATGCCTTAGAAGCGTTAGGTATATCCTTGTCTTAGTTGTTCTGCTAAGGTTTCGGTTCCCTAAGTATTTTACTAACACATAATAGCATTTATTTGC
Source organism: Clogmia albipunctata (assembly GCA_001014945.1). Lineage (NCBI taxonomy): Eukaryota > Metazoa > Arthropoda > Insecta > Diptera > Psychodidae > Clogmia > Clogmia albipunctata. The sequence continues at coordinate 66,227 of JXOV01002413.1, forward strand.
GATCAGAACCTTTACCTTGTTTTTTTAGATGTGGTTTTAGATTAGTTGGAGTATGAAACTATATACTTAAAGTTTATTACAACTCCAAAGTTGTATTCACCTATTGTAAGGTTCTGACCTCTATGCTTGGAACTCTTTTACCAGGTGGATGTAAAGCTTCTTTCACCTATATCAAGCTATGAGCCGCGATGTCATCCGCATACGCTAGAAATTGGGCAGATTTGTGTAGTTCTCGTAAAGCACCGCATGTGTTGATCTGTGAATCCCTGATTACTTTTTTAAGAGCAATGGTAAATAGTAGACACTCTAATGCATCTCCCTGTCTAGTTCTCAAATGGAACTGAAGTACTGCTTCCAATTGTAATTTGACACAACACCTTGGACATTGTCTTTGCCGTTAACCTGATTAGTTTAGAGGGGAACTCAAGCTCATATGTTTCGAATTATGAATTTATTTAAGTTAGTTTTAAAGTAAAATAATAAAACAATATTCATTTCTAGAGTAAAAGTAAAAATTGATATGAAAAAATTTAATTTAATGCCAACAATGTTAGAACTCTGGCTAAAAAGCCCGTGTTCTTCTTCTTCTTTCCTGGCGTTACAGCC
>JXOV01002425.1:0-10883 GCA_001014945.1 Clogmia albipunctata
CGACCTTGTTGTATAAATAACTATTACGAAACAATCAAAAATAACCACAACCCAAATGCAATTTTAGCATAAGATTATTTTTTGGAAATTTTAATATCAAAAGGAGCATAAAAACCAACACATTTTCATACAAATAACCATTATAATAAGATAATTAACAATATACCGTAAAAATAAGAAAAAAAATCACTTGAATTTTAACCAATTTATTCGAAATTGGTTTAATTACCATGGGGATGAAGAGGATCGGGTTCAAGCATCCTTCCCCGTTTGAATTTCAGTTCCCACGACTCCTTAAATTGCAGGAAAGGAAGCGACCTCATGTCAATATACAAAAAATGGTTAATTTTGCCTCCCTTCCTCTCCCTTTAAAAAGACGAGAACAGAAAAGAAAAAAAAACTAATAAATAATGCATTTTCATTGAAGTCGTCCATCCGCCTTCTGCACGGTCTCATATTGCACGTGTGTGTGCCTGTGGGTGTAGTGCACTTTGTTTGGTTTACTCCAATGCCTGGGCGGATGAGGTTTCTGGATCATAGTACTCGAAAGAAGAGTCGAATCCAGGAAATTCAAATTCCATTCTCAAACACACATCTGGTCGTTTGTAAAACTTCGCATCTGATCTGCATCTCTCTCTCTCCCTCTCTCTTCGCTTCCTCATCTCATTAAGGAGTCGTGTGTTTACCACCACCTTTTTCGGCCTAAAAAAGCACTTTTGCGGTCCATTCCCTTGTTTAGAATGGAGTCGAGATTTAATTTAGACGAAGCGAGTAGCACGGTAGTAGGCTCTGAAAAATCGATCGATCGGAGCCCCACGATCGTTCAGTTCAGTGAGGTATTTTCATGTAAATTTCTCAATTTAAATAAATAAATATTACAATTTCTCTCTCTTCTCTTGTATATTATAATATATAATACAAAATCTACCTCTTATTCGAACGGAAGTTGAGCGATCGTAGTGTGTACAGTAGAGATTTCACAAACAGACTCAATGATGATCGGCTGGTGATCACTTGGTGGAGAAGGTGGATCGATAAGATGAAAAACATTCATCATTATCAAAGTTCATAAAAATCATGGTGAATTCAAAGCCTTGTATAAGTGGTCCGAATTTTACGTGACGTCATCAGCCGGAAGAAAAATACATTTATTAATCTGGTTGATGTTTTTTTTTATTGTTAAAATGAGGACTAGACAGATGTATAAAGTTATCTAGATTCTATCTTGTACCGAATTTAACACTATTTTCTTAAAATTTCAATACTTTTTGACTGAATTGGATGAGAGAATTTTTGCGATTTTTTTCGCATTTCGGCACAAAATAAGTGATAATCAACTTTTTATACCCAAATATTATTATCTGAAGTAGTTATTACACGTATATAATCACCTTAAAAGTCTTTTGTTACAATATTGTTGCTAATTCTCTTGCATACAAAATCAAAACAATGAATGGTATCCGGCTGATGACGTTTCACTACTAACACCACCACAGATCCATACAACCTTATTGTTAATTANTTGGATAAATTGACCTTTTACTGTTAGCACGGTCGGATGGGTGCCTAAATGTAGTGACAACTAATTTTGTATAAAAGCGCGAAGTTTGTAACGGATAAGTTTTCTATTTATAATTTTAATTATTTAATCATGGATTATTAAATTTAGAATTAAGAAAAATAACAAAAATTAAAAATCCACTTGACCGTGCTTCGGGAGTGTTATACATTTTTCTTATAAAAATACTATAGGAATCGGTTCAAAATTTAAAATAAAAAATATTTTTCATTAGAGAATTTTTTTTCATTGGCAATAATTACCACATTTCATAGTACATAACTTGATAAAACGTATTTAAATATGAAGTAAAATAGGCCTGTCATTTTGATTGAAATAAAAAAAAGTCTTTATGTCTAGGTTGTATAAATTAAAAATTTACTTTTAATGATTTTAATGTACAAAAATAATTTTTTAAAACGCATAGATTAACCAAGATAAATTTATTAAAGCAGTTACTCTCTCACTCTCTCTGTCTACCCCCGCATTCCACACAAACACACAAGTTGGCACAACAAATTTTATTTTGTTTTCGAACAGAAAAAAAGAAGAAAAATAACTATTCATTCATTCGTCGCTGAGCAACACAAGCACACACACAGATTGGAAAATGGCCATTCATCGGCCCACGCAGTCGTCAATATCTGGGCAAAAAACTCGTGAATTAAGAGGATCATCCTCCTTCAGCTCCCCAAGAGATCGCATCAACACGATCATTCAGTTTCTCGAAGAAGAGGTCAAATTGATTACAAATTAATTACCCAGGTCACAATACCATTCTAGATCCATTGATCTCTATTAATTGGTCTGGTTTTAATTGTTATATCACAGTCAAGTCACACCCTCGCGCTCGTGATCGGTATTTGTTTTCTACGCACAAAACCTCAGACTACTTTAATTAGCTTTCTTGCGTATTTTCGTATTTTGTTTTTTTCTTTTGGGAAAAGTCATCAAAATGCGGCAAATCGAAAGGGGAAAATGAGTAAATTTGTCTCCATTTCAATTGAAAAAGTTAATTAAAATTATTACCACCACTTTGGCTCCTCTTTGAAAAGAGTCTGTATTTAGAACATTGCCAATTAGCAGTTTCATTCGCAAATATTGCAGTTGCGTGTCGTAAAATTGTGGGCAGATTTTTTGCAAAGATTGTGTGCAGTCAACTCTTTAGAAATTTAAAAATACTAAATCTGATTACATTACAGATTGAAGGAGGGATAAAAAGTAAGGTTTTTAACTCCTTACTTTGAGTTCAATTTGGTGCGCGCTGTATGTTTGGGTGTGCGGAGAGAGCGTAAAACTTTTCCGAACAAAAACACTTATTTCCACTGCTCTGTTTATTTGAAATTTTATTTTCAGGTCTAAAAATAAGCTCTACAATAATATACATATAGGCAAAGAGTTAAAATTGGACGGGAAAAATGGAGCCATAAGCAGAGAGTGATCTGTAGAGTAGCAGCATAATGGCTGGCTGCAAGATATTTTTGCAATGCTGTGCGGCATTTGTGCTAAAATTGCATTAAAAAAGTAAGAGAGATCCTCTGAAGCTGATTAAGGGTCAGCAGCTAGTACATATAATATTTTGTGAGGCTGGCTTCCTCCTCTTTCTCTACCTCTCCATCCAAGCCAGACAGCATCATCTATATTTTTATGCTTCGAAATAGTTTCGTCCAATTTATTTACGCCGATGATGATGACGATTTATTTTATTTAATAATAATAAGAGCGGTAAATTTAAACCGGTCGTCGTGTCTTTCGAGTACCCGAAATCTTTTTTGATTCAAGAAAACAAGTCTGGGGAGGAAATTGAATGACTCAAATGAGTTTAAAATAGCCCCTTGACGTATAAAATTAATTTCACTCACTCTTTGCGCGCACACGGTAAATTCGCCAGGCTTGTATGCAATTAATTTTTAATTTGTGCTCCTGTAAAAATATAAATAGTGTAGAGAGAAAGCGAAAGACACTTTTAATCGAAATAAAACAAAAGTATCATTATGAATATTTTCAATATAAAAATAATATTACCTTACAACAATTGTGATCTTCGTAACAAATTTCCATAAAAATATATTTATTTTATTTTATCTTCATTGTAATAAACCTATTTTTAAAAAACGAAATAACATTTTTTAAAATCTGTATTGTCTTATCATTCTTTTGTGCAATTGAATGTGCAAAAAAAGAAACAACAACATAAGAGAAGAGTGAAAATATATTCGCTTATTGCAAAGTATGTCAAGTACAAGATATGATTAAATTTAACGATTGCAAAATTGACAACCACATTCATCGCCTACTAGTGGAAAAGAATCGCGATTTAGGATAATTGTTTAAAAATTCTAATAAAACTACGATCCAGTCTTCTTACAACCCTCAGTACTGTTAAGATTTTGAAAGACCCCAATGTTAAATAGAACCACGCTTATCGATCTTCTTATATAAATAACTATTTTATAGGATTTAGTCAAGAAAAAGTCTAAGAACTAAACTCACCTTGTTGTCAAAACCCGTGATCCTCGCTGATAATATTGAATATGTCGTCATCGAACATTGATCTTGATCTTCTATCGGATCAGTGCTTGACCTCGCGGATCAGACAGTTTGTCATCTCTACTCGCGCACCGAGTAGCAGATTAATTCTCTGAATCTCACTAATTGAGTCTATACAGAATATAAAATAGCGCGCGTTTTTCGGCCAATGGCTGGCTTTTTAATCCCTTACTCACCGGCGCTGACCACAGACCATCTCGTAGCAGGCAGACAGAAGTCTGAAGAAGGAAAAATAAAACCGAAAAAAGAACAAAAAGAAGAGACAAGAAGAACAAGCAACTAATTGATAATTATTTAAGCAGAAATCTGAAATGAGAACAATTCAACCGAAATTGAGAGATTTGAGGTAAATAATAAATAATACAGAAGGCTCTGGAATTTTGCTGTGTTATTTTTGTTTTTTTTTATTTTTATATTTTTTCCGCATTTGTAGTTTGTACTCGCGATCCATAGAGTGGAACTTTGACTCGTAAGTATATCTGTATGTGGGTCTGATTTAAATTCGTGTTCTAGGGGAGAAAAAACCTTTCTATTTATTTGATTTTCCAACCAGATGATGGAGATGGAAAAAATTTAATTATGAAACAACAGAGAGGAAAAAAAACATTAAACTGGCTGTTGTGTTCCGTGATAACCCCCCTTAGAAGAAGCGCGGGCCAATAAAAATACGATAACGAGAAAATGTGGATTCGTTCGTTCGATAAAGAATGAATCCAGTGAGTGAGAGATGGGGCACAGCAGACACACAGTTTACACCAGAGAACCGAGAAGCGGTGCTTTTTGTCGACCAGAAGCAGAGCTACTGGATTCGTAGTGCTCCTGGACTTGAGCAGCCTCGAATTGGACAGACTTTGTGTCTCTCTTTTTCTAATGCAATTCGCCAATTATATTCTTTTTTGTTGTTGTTGAAGTGAATCTTTCTAAGTTTTATGTTTATTTGATCTGTATCAAGTGAGAAGGAGCGCTCTGGTCAGTGGATTTTTATCGTAGTCGAGGAGATGAAAAAGAACCATCAGAAGAAGATCGATCGAACTTGTGCATGATGGGGAAGAAGGAGGAGAGAACAGGTGCTGTTCGTCGTGATTAAAGTGGTAAATTAAAACGAGAAGAAAATGTAAGAGAGACCATGCATAATAACAATCGACCCATTCATCCATTAACGTTCACGATCTTGTTTATTTCACATCACCACACACAGGCGCATGATCATCCTCGATCATCATTGAGGTGAAGAATTCAATTGAAAACACAGAAATGGTTTGATTTCGTAAAATAGAGAGAAAAAAAATTAAAAGACAATATAATGAGGAAAGATCCTCACTTTTTATATAAAAAAAACACTTCCATTATGGCTTTTCTTGGATTCAAGAGCGATCTCTGAAAGAAAAGTGTATATATTTTCTTAAGCACATCATATAAAAACGGCAGTTTTTCTGAAAAGAATTGTCAAAACTCTTGACCATAGAGTTCCAGGAAAGATTGCAATCAAAAGAAGTGGAAAGAAGAATGATCTCACAGAAGAACCATCTGTTCAAGTCTTTCAGCATCATCGTCATCTCTTGCTCCAACTTCTTCTCTTCAGCAGCAGCCAGCAACAACACACATCACTTTTGAATCTTTCTCTAACCGTTTTTTTTTATTCATACTACACGTTGTTATTATTCGGGCTGCTGGTTGTGTGTCCACAAGAGGAGATCTCCTCCATTCATTCCGGCCATTACGGAGAATGTGAATTGACTTTAAACATACGTATCATTCGATGTTTTCTTGTCTTTCCTTTGGCTCGTTCTCTTGTTTAAAATGAGGCACCATCATCCAGCAGAACCAGCACTGAAAGGCAGCACAGAAAGACGAAAAAGAAACAACGACGACGACGACCCGACTGGTTTTAAAGAGAAGAACAAAAAGGAATTCTAGAGAAGATCAAGTGTGGATGATAAAGACGATCGAACGGAGAGACTTCCATTGTCTTGACCTTTTTTCTGCAGATTTAATTATCTCTGATTGTTACAACTTCCGTTAGCATTCATTCCAACAGACTTTGTCAATAAGATCCTCTAAAACCTGCGCGCCGTTTATGCTCTGTCTCTGTCTTTCTCTAGCAGAAGCGCGCGATGAAGTGTTGATCGCGCCGCCATTAGTGCTGATGGTGGTTTATTTCAACTGGTTTTCCTACGTATATAGAGAGATAGTAAATAGGCATGGACACTGCAAATGCTTTTGATAAAGTCAATCGATTAAAAACTGAGCCTTCGACAAACCCCCATAATTCTCTTACGATTTTTGATTGATCTCTCGCTCTCTGATCGATTAAAAAAAATACACAAAACTATTTTTAAATTATTCCACTAACAAGAGCTCAAGTGAGAGTATATTAGTTAATAATCATTGAGATTGGTCGATGTGTAAGTTAAAACACGCCGGAAGTGCAATGACGTCGACTTGTAGTGCTGGCTGAAAATAGTACTTACAAAACAGTTTACGACTCGCCGACAAAATGATTTCAACATAATTTTAGCTTAAAAAGTTTTTAAAAGGCTCTAAATGTTTTCAGAAAAAATATTTAAGAGTCTAATAATAATCACATGTTTAATAGATTTGAATGAAATCAAGATATTTTTCTAAATGTCATTTAGAACCTTTTAATGCAATAGAGAAAGATCAATTTTGTTTTTTTTTGGTAAATAAAAGAGGAGTTTTCAATATTATTTCATTTTTTTTATTTTTTCGACTCTTTTCGATTTGTGTCTGTTGTATGACTTCCTTTCGAGAAAATTTTCTCTCCTAACTATATCTACCCATCTTCTTCTGCATCATTTACCTCTCTCTCATTCAATAACATATCTTCGAGACTTTGTACAATAATGACAACGAGTTACAGTGTTTTTCTTTTCAGCATATATGTCTACTAGTTACATTAAAGTTGTTATATTTTTAGATTTAAATATTGGAATTATTATGTGTATTAAAGCGATTTTTCCTTTTTTGTTGTGTGTTTATTAAATAGTAAAATTAAACTCTTCCTTTTTTCCTCCTTCTGAATAAAATAGTAGTGTATTGTTGTGGGGACATTCTATTGTTTGTTGTATCCTTTTTTCAATATTACAAACAGTTTTGATTCATTTGAATGTTAAAATAGAGCGCGCGCGCACACAATTCGACGATCATCAACCGTTGCACACAGAGCATCAGACAGCAAATTCGACAATTATTAGTATAGTAGATCCTATTTTTAACTACATATTTTCTGCAATGGTTTGCATTTTCTGTTCTCCATCTTTCTCTCTATCTCCTCCATATATTTATGTATATATGTATATATATTTCCACACACAAAAGAGCAAACATCGATCGGGGGCAACAGTTTTAGAATCATCAACTTCAGTGTTATTAACATTATTATTTCATAAATTGCTTCCAGAAGGTTATAATTATTAATTTTCTAGATATATAGAGATATTTATAAGTTATATGTGGAACGACTAGGAGCTCGATATTACAATTAACAGTAATTAACTACAGTAAAGTGACTGAGAGTATATGGACTTGTGTGTGTTTGGTTGGTTTTCACTAAAACATGGTGTCTGTGTGCGATCATCGAGTGTCGATCGTATGCGCGCGCGATCATCGGCAATTATGATTGGAAATCTCTGTCAACTCAATGTTTTACATTTATTTTTTTTAACAATTTTTGTTCATCTTCATCTTTTTATAATTTGTATTTCATAAATATAAATAAGAGATATATGCAATTATATATCGAAAAACAAGAAAAGAAACAAAGAATAATTTGTACAAAACTGCTTCAGAACCATGTCAAATCAAAGTTATCGCGCGCAGTCATCGCCAATTTTGTTTTTTTGTTTGTTTGTAAATTTATAACACTTTAAGGGCGATTCGCAAAACAAAATTCCAGTCTTTGGTTATTTAATTATATAATAATTATTAAAAATAGATTTTATTTATAGATATTTTCATAATAAAGGCTATTTGTACAACGAAAAAAACATAAGCTTTTTCCAATAATTTGCTTCTTCACTAGGAGAAATAACGATCTTCTTCGCGAGAGAGAAAGAAAAAAAAACAAATGACACACTACTCTAGCTGTCAAAGGGGGGTTGGGAGACGACTCGCCTAATTTAATTGCATTCTGATGAGGATGGTGATTAATAAAACTAGTAATTTCCAGAGTTTATTGGACTATTAGGTTTTAGTGTTTTAAATTGAGTTTAATTAATTGCATGGATTTTTTGTTTGTTTAAAAACTATTAATTGATGAATTTTCTTAATGGTCGTTGTGCAGATTTGTTCAGTTTTGCTGTTAATCATTTTCTTTTTTCATATTTATATACTTCTTTATATATAATAGATTTCTTAGCTCAACATCTTTCTAGCTTTTTCCAAAAAATAGAAAAATAAGAAGAGTGACTCATAACTAACTTGCTTAGAATATAAATAATTTAAATAATTAAAAATAGTTATATATAATAATAGCATAATAATATTTAATATTACAATTCTTTAAAGAAATATAATATATAATATGTATAAAAACGATATTTACGGCTTTGCTCGTATTTCTTTTTTACTCTCTCTAGCTCTTCATCCTCCTCCTTTTTACTTAGGTTTGAAAATTTTTCGTTTGTGGTTGATTTCCGAAAAAATACAAATAATTTAATAATCGGGACTAATATCCAGCAGATTGTTTTGCTGCTGAAGATGATGATTTTGGAGGTGGCTGTCGGCGTCCACGTTGTGACTCCTCAGAAGGGACAGTGTCGACGACGTGGATGAGGTGGTCGAATTCGGAGATGTAATCCTTAAAGTCCTTATCACTTCACTAATTCCACCACTACTCGGTCCATTCACTTCGCTATTACCACAACAACTACGTGCACTCTCCTCGGACTCGCCGCCACAAAACGACGTATTGTCCAGCCTTGTCCTCGTCCCCACTCCTTCCAGCATCCTATTACTATCACAATCAATTTGTTTTTTGCTACTATTACTAGTCTGGTTCCTATTTAGACAGTTGTCCAGCTGCTTGCCAGCGGACGGGACATTGGGCGCGGCCGGGAAGACCTTCTTGCCCATTGGATGATGGTGTCCCCCTATCGCATCGCCCTGACTCGTAGGCTGCTGGCTCTGGACGAACTGCAACTGCTCCAGCTGTCGGCTCCGCTTGTTATTGTTACACCGACAGCCCTCTCTCGAGTAAGACGCATAACACTTGGCGCAGAGAGCGGTGGCGCCCTTCATCGGCCAGTAGCAGATTAGGCAGGGCAGCAGGAGGCTAATTGCACTTAAGAATCCCCATCGGGCCGCCCTTTTGTGCGGCAAACACGAGCAGGGGTCGTCCGCACAGGAAATACTGTTGCCGTTCTCGTTGTCCAGCTCCGGGTTGTTGGAGCAGTGGTAGAACAGGGCCTTGACACAGCACAGGCATGTCAGGTAGTCGGTCATCGTTTCCGCGCTGCAGTACAGCGACTTGCCGCACACCCACTTGGACGGCAGCGGTCTTGGCTTTTGACAGTTCTGACAACGACACCGTTCACACCGAGGACACGTTATCGACGCGGGGCCGTCACTCGAAAACATACCGCCCCCATTGCCGTGGTTAAGTAAACCCACGGCGATCGTATGACCCGATCCCGGACCCACAACCCCTATCCTATGTCCGTCGATCAGGTTCGCCGATAACTCCGCCGCTCCGTCCAGCTTGTCAATCGAATGCAAATCCGTTTTATCCTTATTAAAAGTCGGCTGCTTTGTGATCACCGACTGATCGTGTCCGATCGCATTCGATCCTAAGAGCTTGACCGGCTGAGCAATGATCGCCGACTCGCCCCCGCTCAAGAGTCGCGTCGTCGGCGATGTCGATGATAACGTGGACACACTGTCGATCCCCTGGTGTTGGTGCTGCTGCTGTGGTCTCCCAGGACCAGTCGTCGTGCGACTAGGCAGCTGTGGACTATTACTATTAACATTATGGCTGAGGAGGAGGCCGCCCGATTGACTGGAGGGCAGCTGATTATTATTGTTTAGGTGGTGGTGGTTTAGAAGGTGTTGCGGCAGACTACTATTAACATTACTATTACTATTATGATTAGTACGCAAGTGGGTGAAGGGGGTGTCCACGTATTCGTTGGTCAGCCGCTCGTTCTCGGGCCGTGGGACCGCCAGTGTGACTGAGTTGGGCTGGTCGCCGCCGCCTCCCGCCGTCAATTGGGTTATATTTAAGTTATTGATAAGATTGTTGCTTAAATTCGTTAGGTTCCTAGTCAGGGTGGAGATGATGGGCGAGGTGCCCGCGCCCGCGGAGAACGGGGACCCGGGCGGCGGACTCCCACTGCTGGAATGGGTCCGAGCGCCACCGCCGCTTAGCAGAGGTGAGCCAGGAAACTGGTGCTGCTGCTGTTGATGAGGCGAGGGTCTCCGCCTTGCAAAGGTAATACTTTGTTGTTGTTGCTGGAGTGGGACTAATGGGGCAGTGGTCGGCGGATTGACTTGCACGGGGGTGGCCGACCGCGACACGTGCTGCTGTTGCTGCAGCAGTGCTGATGAAGATGAGTGGGAGGAGGGTGGCTGTCGAATGGGTTGCACCACAGCCGTCGGTCGCAATGGTAGCTTTGGAGGAGGCTGCTGCTGCTGCTGATGATGATGAGGCGATGAAATGTTTGTTGTGGTAGTAATCGATGGTGACGATGATGTTGATGACGTGGATGATAACGATGATCGAGGTGGCAATGGAAGTGGTTGTTGTTGATCCGCGCGG
>JXOV01002425.1:11015-23792 GCA_001014945.1 Clogmia albipunctata
GTGGTTGTTGTTGATCCGCGCGGTCCATACTCATCAAAGGCTCGGGCGCCCTTGGACGATGCACTTTGGGCTGCTGCTTAGGGGGCCTCGGTGGCGCCAAAGGATCGCCGCCATTGTTGCGATCCATGTAGCTCATAAACTAACGATCTTGGGGCATCAGCCGGGGTCCGCCAAGATCCGTCATCTCTAAATCCTCCGGTCGCTTCTCAACTAAATCGCTTTCTGGAAGTAGACGATAAGAAAACACAATTAGTGATGTAAGAAAACGAAAGTTATAATGAAATAAAAATAAATGATATTCAGCTGATCATAATTGATCGTTTAACAGGAATTGAAAGCAAAAACGAGAATACTTCATAAAAATTTGAACAGTTATGGATTACTGTCCTCACTTTATTTATATATATTTAAAGAAAATTAAACAAATTGATATATATAAATTGATCTTGTATATATTCTTATCAATGATCCCAATTTGGAAATGAAACCCATAAATATTTGACTTCACAATGAAATCAACCAAGACGAGAATTGACCAATGCAGATCTATTAGTAGGATTTTGAAAACATGCGTCCGGAGAGATCGGCTAATAGTGTGTTTGTGCCAACTACCTTTTTATCAGAACAACAATAAACGTCGAGCAAAACAACCCACTTCCATTCAAACAGAAAGATGATCGTGATCGGCGTAAAATGTGTTATTTTTCGCGTCGTCAAAAATACAAAAATTCTCAGCGAGCATTTGATTGTTGTTTTTCATTCATTATTCTTTTCAGAAGAAAACCGCTCGAAGATCGTCATCAAAATTGAAACACTGAGATGTAGACGTGTGTGTGTGTGTATGGGGGCCAGCTACTATATCTAAAAATATGTGATCTATCATTGAGAAGGATCGTTTCGTGTCGTCGATCGCAGGGATCGCGCGTGCTCTTGCTCAAACACAACAACAACAAAATGGCAAATTGTTTGTGAAAATTGTGAATTAAGCGAAATGAAAATATTTTGACATTACTTTTAGCCCGATAAATATACATTAGAGAAAACACACTTGTGACGTCGGTTTGATCACATTTTATCATTGACGGACCCCGCCATATGAACGAAAAAACAAAACAGTATTTTGCAGTGTCAAAAATCGGACGTGTGGTCAGTTAAAAAGTAGACTGCCAGAAAGCTCATTATTTTGTTTATTAGGGAGGAGAGGCATGAATATAAATATCGCTTTACCAAATTGCCAAAATACCTGTCTACGCACGCAACTGATCGTCGGTTTCGCCATATATCCATCTCCAACACACGTCAAAAATCCCACACACCAGCAAACACACGCCAGTCTTTTCGTCGTCGGCTGCTTGGTTTGTCGAAATCGTCGTCGTCGTGATCATATAAGGCCTTTTCACTATACACTCTATACCTCCTCAAAGAAGAAGAATTCCACATTTCTTCATACATTCATTCGATTCAACAAAATCCGAAAGCCAAACCATGATGATGGGCCCAAATTAAGGTGGAATGAAACGGGGATATGGGAGAAAAAGAGACACTGATTTACCGGTGAACAAACGACGTCATGTATTTTGTATTTTTTTTTTTGTAATATTCTTTCAGTCAGCCAGAAATCAAAGGCAGCTGTTGGACCTTTTCTAGTTCTCCTCTTGCAGCATTATTTTGTCCAAAACATTATGATGAAAAAGTGGAAGGCATACAAAAAAAACAAATGTCGACAGAGATCGAGCAGAGCGAGGAATGAATGAAATGGATGTGTGGGAATGTGTGTTGCAACTTCCGTTGCGACGTTGAGCATTTCACCTGCTCGTTTTTTACTCTATATGCCATTCATTAAAACAAAAACCCGACTCTAAAATGCCTGAAAAATGCGAGATCAGGTAAAATCAGACGGATTTTTGGCGACGTGGCTAAATAACATTAGTAGGCCCTTTGTGGATTCGAAACAAATTGCTATGATGTGATGAAAAAATAGATATTTATACAACAAGGTCGTTAAGGAACTAGTGTTTTATAATGCTTTATACTTGTCGTTAGGGCAGATGAATATACAACAGTTTAATTAAAATGTACGTCATTAGAGTAATCACTTGAATACATAACTGACTTATTAATAAATATTTATAGTAAAACTACTATAGTCTAAAAGACTGTTTTAGCAAACAAATATCTTATAGGCATATATAAAATAACCGAATAAAAACCCATAGAACTACAACCTTTTCAGAGGAGTCTCAATTTCCCATTTGATTTGGTCTTTTTCATTAAAAATGGGTTCGAGTAATCGCGATAATGGCCCCAGAAGATCCAAGAAAAGAGGCTGGGGAAGAGACTTTTTGTTCTGGTCATCACCACCATCATCATCAACCAGAAAAGTCCATCATAGAGAATGAGCAGAGAGAACGAGAACAAAATAGAGTGATGATCAGATTCCCTTGGAAACAGGTATTTACGCCGGTCAACATTCCTATAAAAAAGAGATGACCAGCAAAAGGTTCAGAGACCAATTCTCGAGCGGTAAATTGCGGTGGACTAGAATGAGCTCAGCAAATAGCTTAAACTTGGCAATTATTTCCAGTTGATTTTTAACAATTTAGTTCCTTATCAGTTTAGTGAATTAAAATACTTTTATCAATTATAAATAGAGCAGAGCTTTATTTTTAATTAATTAACGACAATTCCAGGCAAATAAAACACTAGCACCAGCTATCAGCCAACCCTTTTTTAATTACTCCATTTATAGAACAGTTTTTTTTTTATTTTATTTGATTAGAAGGCAGCAATAAAATCATGGCTGTTCCAGTTCTATGAATTGAATACTGAGATAAAACTAATAAAATATTTGAATGGTGTTTTGATTGTTCAACACTTCATTCATTCATAAATTGTGATTTGCATTTAGACTTAAAATTAAAGGGGGCTTTATGTTGAATTGATGGAAAAAGGCGTTGTTTAAAAATTATGTGACTTTATTCATATTCTATGTAAAAAGCATTAATTGTAGGTATATATAATAGAGCGACTCTCACAACACCCTTCCCAACCCTGATCCGGAATATTTCCATCAGTGGACCAATGAAGGAGACGGGCCAGGAAGAGAGGTTAATAATCGACGTCGTAAGACCAATAATCGATTATAGAGGAACTCCTTGTATGTTTGTGAGCTATAGCCCCCGAGTGTGACTCAACGCTCAACCCAACATACCATAACACATAACATATATAATTATGGCTTGAATTATGTATAAATAATGTAAAGTTAAATTAGACCGAACAACCCATGAATGAGTTATAGTCCTAACTCATATGTATAAATACATATGAATGATCACCGCTTTGATGTGCCATTGTGATTCCTTGGAACCTCCTTCTTACATAAACTTTGTTCCTACCTACTTTTATGCTAACGTTAGAAGTAGGATATATGTGCCATCGACCCGCCAATCAGCACCGCACACGAGGGCAGTATAGGTCATGTATAAAAATAATCTGAATATCATATATTTAATTAAAACCTTTCAAATCCGTCAATCAGCACCGCACACAAGGGCAGTATAGGTCATGTATAAAGATAATCTAAATATTATATATTTAATTAAAACCTTTCAATAAGAAGTGATTTAGATTTTTAATTTAATGATAAAAATTACCCAATTCAAGTAGATTCAAATATATATAGATTTATTTTATAAATGGACGCTGCTCTAGACAAAACATAATATTATATGTCTAAATCATAATATGCAACACGAATTAATTTATCGAAAAAAGAATCAGCGACGTGAATTAAATTTAATAGTAATCTAGGTAGGATTTTATCTAGTAAAATAATCATTTTATAAAAGTGTAATGATAAAACTATAAATACTAACCTATTAAAATAGCAAAACAAAATCTAGTCACCGTGTAATAAACAGAATAACATACAAAAAAACAAAATATTGACAACGGAATTTGCTAATATATTTTTAACTCACAAAGAATGTTAAAAACGAATATTAATCAATTATTATCAGTCTGGAATGAGTGCAGAAACAGTGTCATTTACCCCAAGTCGTAAAAATTAATCAGAGATACAAATAAGAGCTAATTATAAATGCAATATTAGTAAGTTTAATATTTAGCATATTGAGTAAATGCCTCTAAAAATGTATCTGGACAAAGTTGTTAACTTAATTTAAAATAGATCAAATGCATAACATTTGTTTAGTATCAATTTATTAGCGAAAATGGAGGATTTACGCAATTCTCACATTTAAAATGTTATAAATGAATATAAAAACAAACTTTATTTATAATAATGGCGATTCTCTGTTGAAATTTCGTTAATAGCTATTTATATAAGAAGGTTGATAAGTGAGACAATAAGGCTCGTGTGTTTAATAATGCTTAACGGATATGTTTTATACATAACTTTATAATTGGACTAATCAAGATCTACAATAACAACGTATAATGATTTACCAACAAGATTTTGGTGTGAATTTCCAACAAAATTAGTATTTGAAATAACACGTTTCACAAACCACACACATTAAATTAAGCAAAGTATTTCCCTCTAAAAAGTATGTGCTTTAAATTTCAATAACATATATATTATTCAACAATTATCTCTCTCCCATTCATATTCCATGGAAAGAGGCAGTGATTTCTAACAGAAATGCGGGTCATCTTTTTGGGTTCTAATTTCACTTTACGCTCTTTTTGATTATCGTTGAAAAGGTCAGCAAAGGCATAACGATTCGCGCGCGCGACAAATCCAGTTCCCCAGAGATCGGAGATTGTCCGATCTCTCTCTCTCTCTCTCTCTTTCCTGCGTTAAATTGTAGAGACATCATCACACACAGAACCAGAACACAAAAAAAACACACAATCAGAATCATGAATTAATAATCATCAACAACCAAAAAAATTATAAAAAGAAGTCTAGCGAAAAAAAGGAATCTGACGTCACACCAAAAAGAGACGAATTACTATACACACAGAAGTGCTGTGAAATGAAAGAATTTTCGGCCTTCAGGGGTCACACAATTCGCACTCAAGCACACACACACACCCGCAACACACACCTCGACAGCTTTGGCGATTATAAATGGTTGTTAGCGATTTTTTCCGTTTTTCGCACAAACCACAATCATTTGGCTATTTTAATGTGTTTCCGTTTAACCACACAAAGCCACAAACACACATTTTACACAATCTGCCAATATTTTGGTGAAATTCATGGGGAGAAAGATAGAGAGCGAGAGAGAACAAAAATGGTTTAGCGATTTATTCTTCAACGCTTTGTCGACAAATGTGTTTATCCAAGGTAGGTGTTGGTGAGGCTTTGCCTTTGACCAGAGAGAGCACCACCGAGCCAAAAGCCAACAAATTACACTGAAACTGAGCCACACACAAAACCACGACCCACTCTTGGCCCAAAGCAACAAAAAAAGACAAATACCTAACAAACATTAATGGTGACACCTCAAAGACAACAATTGAGCCTATATTTAGATTTCAGTTTTTCCATTTTATAGCTGAAATTTGCACATAACTTGTCATATTGCGAATGAACTACATGTCAGACATTTTTGTTATCCCTATTTTTATAGACTTTATATATGATTAATAAAAAATCTGGACATTTAAAGAACTAGAACATTTTAGCTTAGATCTGGTTTATTTGATGTCTTTTTTGGACAAGTAAAAGAGAAAATACAAAACATATATATTCTTTCAGTACATATAGGACCAGAAGTCAAGTACAAGATATGAACACATCAGCTGACTGCAAAATTGACATAAAATTGACACTTTTCGTTGAACGACTAATTGTTAAAACCATTTCATGAACAATTATAATAATACAAAGAAATTTAAAAAAAATCGTATTTTTAAACCTTTCTATGAGTTTAAAAAAGAGTAATGTTTTATAAAACACAACAGAAAAGCTATTTAAGAAACAAAAATAAAAATATATATTATGTTTTCAATTATAACACAAAAAAAATTATGAATAATTCAAAACTAATAAATTAATTAAAATATAGACTTGTACATAAATGTTGTATAAAAAGGAATACAACGAACGAGGCCAAAGAGAATTTTTCGGTAGCTAATAATCGATCGAAATCTAAACAAAACCGGTAATCAGCTTTCTCTCTCTCGCGCTCTGAAAAATAATTATAATTTGTTTTTGGTTTTGTTCTTGTTGTTGTTGTTGGCGACTGCTCCTCTTCTTTTCGTGGAAGAAACACGCCGTGTGGGTGGATTAATTTTCTATTTTTATCATTCATTCTGAAAGGCAGCCGACGACGACGACTATTCAGACACACAGTATTTGTCCAAAAAGATGCTCGCTTCATTATTTACCAACAAGTCGTAATTATTTTATGGTTTTCATGGAATTTGTTTATCGTAGGAGGCTTTTTCATATTTTTCCTAATTGTGTTTTTTTTTGTAACAAGTTCTTTAAATGCCTGACCGGCAGCGTTTGTTTTGTGTAATGATACTTTAAATGTTATTTTTAGTTGAAAAGTTCGACAAAACACAAGTTTTTTAAAAGTTATTCACCAAAGTTAAGTGTTTTTAAAGTAAATAATTTAAACATTAAGAAAATATGTTCCGTAACTTTTATGCAGCTGTCTATATTAGCTAGTATTTTTAATTTTATGTACTAGCAATATGGTAATTACTTGATTAAACAAAATTGTACAAAAATATTTTTTAAACTTCTTTTATGTACAACCCCTAGTTTATATTAAAAAGACGATAGCTAAGTTATTATAATTAAATTATGTGAGGAATCTCAAACTACCATTCACTAATGTTTAATTTGACCTTCATTGTAAAAAATGAGACAAGTCTTTGATTGTTGCCCAATCAGGGAATTCAATTTGATTACAAAATATTTACTTTTAAATAAGGCTTTTATAAGATCTTTACCCAAAATAAAGGATTTTAATTTGTTATTTTGGTATAATAGTTTGAAAACATAATTTAAAAAAACAACGCAGCCATACCATCATTTTATAAAGATAAAAAGAACAAAAACCCTAACCAATCGCAAACTACGAGTATATGTAGTTCCATAAAACGCGTGTCTTTCGCGAGCCACCACTCAAAATCGCGCCAATTATTTTTTCGAAAATAATTAAATGGATACTCTGTTTATTTTGGGTGTTTATAGTTGTGTGTTTCTCTGTGCTCGCTATTTATTTTTTCGCTCTGACGTCAGTCATAGGAGGCGGTGGCGGCAAGAAGCGAATTTCCTCCACAGGCCTACTTAGATCCAAATATATTGAAATAAAAAATAATATAAAATGGTGGTGGTGGTATTGGCTGATTGTGGGCAGTAGAGCAGCAGCTTTCAAAATTCAAGACTTGTTGTCCCATCCAAATTGTCGTCGTGGTCGTTTTCTATTCTTAGCAGGCCAGAAATTTCATTGATGATTTCGCCTAGCAGCGCCTTCTTTTCTCTTTCCCCCCGCACCACCGTCTCTTTTGCTCAGGCTTTTTTACTTTTGTTTTTTTTATTATAATTAAACATCGCCTACTAATTGATTTTGTCCCGCATTTTAAGGGCTGTATGATATCATCATCACCCAGCCAGGCCAAAGTTCATCAGCCTCGTCCTCTCTTTTTCTCTGTGTCGTTGTTGCTAATTCTTCTTCCTCAGTTTTGTTTTTTATTAGTATTATTACTTTTTGCAGCCTAATAATGGGATTCTAAATTCCTCGCGGAGAGCTATTACTTGTTGCCGACCTTGGATAATAACTGCTGATTGGCGACGACGACGACGATCGATCCAGTTGTGTGTAAAAATACAACAACAACAGAAGTAAGAAACGAAAAAAAAAACAAAAATCAAATGGAAGAATGAGAATCACACTGGAAGACGTGTAGAAGAATGAGAAAATTCTTCTTTTTGCTGCTGCTGTTTTATTCAGAGCTTTAATTAGTACGTTTGCCCAAGACACTCTCTTGTCAATTACTGGTCCCCGTCCGTTGTCTCCGTTCAGGGGCCGGCCGGCCCAGGTAGAGGAGAGGAGATCGACAAAAAAAGTGAAGCGGAAAAAAATTGGCGCCATTTAAATTTTTCGCATGAATATTAAATGCGAGAGAAAGAGACATAGTATTATTAGTTTCATCCATTAATAACATTGCCATAAGCTGGAAATACTATCAGCATGAGCATTCAATTTTTGACACTAACTTTCTGAAACACCCTATCAATGGGCCCCACTAATTAGTTTGAACAACATTAATTGGGCTCAATTATGAGCTGGCATCTTATTGATAAAACATGTAATTGTAGGACAAATGTGTGTATTTAATTTTACACGCTTTGCTAATTATAATGCGATTTTAATAATTAAACAATGATTGATTTTATGGTTATTTAACTTGGATTTATTACAACGTTTAATAATAGTTTGATCGCATATAAAAAGTAAATTCAAAACAATTTAAATTATTTTTCACCAATTTGATAGTTTTTCTTACAACTTACTTTAAAATTTAAAAAAAAAATTATGTGTATATCATTTGTAATAAATTGTTTTTTTATTAACATTACAGGCTTACTACAATTAAATGAAATGATATGTTTAGTAAATGATTTATACTCACATTCTTTTAAAAAGCAATAGAGACTGCAAATAATCCAAATAATTCCATTTTGTGTACAAAAAGAAGGTTGGCTTTTTGGCATAAGAACTTTCACTAAATTTGCCCACTATATCTTCTTTATTCTTTTTTCAACAATTAGAAAACATTCACTATAACATTATGGAACACACTGTGAAACACTTTCTATATTTGCTTTTGATTTCTTCAATATAATATTTTTGCTCTTCACTGTATTCCTCAATGAATGAAACTTTTGGCACTTTTTGCACGTTATTTTATCCTTTTGATGATCGATTAAAGATGGATAGATCGTTGTGGTGATTGATTGATTGAGAGAGAGAGAGTTTAAATATATTCCGTTTTAATTTGGATTCGATCGATTATTATTCGATTTTGTGAATTTCCTCCAAAAAATTTGTTTTTCTTCTGCTTTTCTCACTATTCAAGAAGAAACCAGAAACAACACACAGCACATTTTCTCTGATCGTTTGTACAATTTTTCTTCTTCTTCTTCGCCTCGTCGTTTCACTAATACACTCAGACACCGGATTCGAAAAAACCTCCACGATCACGATCATTGATCATTGATGATCGCGCGCGCCGCTGTTGCTTTTGCTTCTATTCCAGGGGAATTTCTTTTATCGATTTTTACTTCAACTTTTTCTTCTAATTTCAACAACAACACAAATCACTTTAAACACTTTTCAGAATGAACTTTCAGCAAATACAAAATTTTCGCCTCGTTTCTGCACAAACACACACACACAAACACTGACAAGCAGCACTGTACTGTGGTTCATTAATACAAAATATTTTTTCTGTTGCTATTTTTCATTTGTGAAGCACATACACGTTTTTTCCTCCTTCTCCACTTCTTCTTCTTTTTCTCTTTTCTTTTTTTGCTTTTTGCAAAAATAACGACGAGTTCTAAAAACAGAGCGCGACGCGGTTTGAGAATATTTTCTGTGTGATGATATTTTTCAGAGTTTAATCAATTCTGTCGTCCCCATATACATAAATATATATATATATATATATGTAATACAAACACACAAACAAGTACTTATTTACACAATATAAATTGTTTATATAAATTTGAATTTCCTGTCGTCGACGTCGTCGTCAACGTTGTCGCGCGTTTTTTGGTCTCTCAGAAGGCGATGTAGAGTGAAAAAAAAATAAAACACACCGAACACAAAAAAACAGCGACGACACCGAAAATAAGAGTAGTTTGCTGCTTCGTTATCAATGATTTCGATTGAAAAACGCGTAACACAGGCAGCAATTGTTGTCGACCGAGGCTGAGAGAGCGGACGAGGAGCAGCGGGTGACTCGATTAATGACTACAATCACTCACAAATGCCTTTTCAGCTACTTTTTCTTGCATTTTAACCAATTTTCAGACGATTTCGCCTGTTTTTTTTCCTTCAAAACTCAACACAAATACACAAACTGTTGCTGCTCTGATCACACAAACGGTTGTCGTCGTTTTCCAGAACACACGACGATGATCAATGATTCTTCTCTTATTAATCCAATTAAAACGATCTCGCCTTTGGGGTCACTTTTTTCTATCTCCACTGTACAAGATGAAATTCTTCAAACACAAACACTCTGGGGCTACTGTAATTCACTTTTCTCAGAGCCCACCACACTTGAATGGAAACAGAAAATCGGACTGCTTTAATTGTCCGACACAAAAACACGTTTAAATTGTTGAAAATGAATAAATCCACAATTTTTGTCCACTTTTCGATTGCTTAAAGCGACTGCAAACGATGATAATCAGTAATAAATAGAATATTTTGGCTTGCTTTCGAGATAAATAAATTTTTTTCCCGTAAAATATTCGCGATACTACTACTTTTAGAATATTTTTTTGAATGAAAAACTTGACGACCAGATGAATGAAAATACGAGCAATTTTTGTGTATTTACTCAATTTCCTATGCTGCATATGGGTGCAAGTGAGAAATACATATTTACCAGAGCAAAGTCAGAACGAGAAAATATATTTACGGAAAGGAGAGATCCGACAAATTTCCCCTTATTTGTTGTTTCATCGAACCTTTCGCTTACTCTCGTACACGATGAAGAGAATTTCAGACCAAATTTAAGATTAACTTTACTTTTATATTAATTTAATCTTGTGTACATCAATCTTGTTAACAATTTATTCAAAGTAATAGCTGTTATTAAAATCTTCTCGTGCTTTTGGTCCATGGTTTTGAATGATAAACGTAAAATATTATTTAAAGAAATATTATTAGACGAAATGAAGAGAGAATTTGAAGAGAATTTACCACTACAAACTCTGTTTTTTATTGCTCTCTCGTCGTCGGAAACAAATAAGAATAGTTTTTACTATTTCTCTCAATAGAATTTAATAAATTTAGTTTTTATTATTTTAAAACAAAAACCCACAAATTTTCATTCCGGTGTTAGGTTTTTAAATTATAATTTATTAATAGGGAGAAAATTTGGACGAAAAAATCTCCAATTTATTCGTACAAAATTTAGTTTGGCTCTCTCTCTCCTCCAATCTCTTTGGCTGGTTTTTATTATGAATGAAATTTTCTCGTTTTTTCTCTCTGTTTTCTGTCCCCCTTTTCCTAATTCTCTATCTCCTTCACGCCGTTCATTCATTTCAGCCAACGCACATCAACACACACAAGCACACCCATTCTACGAGATTATAATTTGTAATAAAACTTGGAAAAATAGGAATCGGTTTTTACAATGTCTCTCGCCCATTCACATCATCATCTAATACCAAATAAACAAAATGCGTTCACCGCTTACTTGATTTTTTTCCATCTCTTTTAATTGGCAAAACTCACTATGTTATGAGTAAATTTTATTGAATGGAAACCATTGCATTAAAATATATTCCACAAAACGACGTTGTATAACTTCTCCACACACCGTGTACCAGCTCACAGCACCACACACCGCATTGGACATCAACTCGGGCGAATATAATCGGATTGTGTAACATTTTTTCACATTCAATACCATAAAAATAATAAATATTTAACCCATTTTGTTGGTTATTCATAAACGTAGTGAGAAATTTGAAACACGTGCTTAGCGAGTTTGAATTAATTAAAAGAGGGAAAAATAATATAAACTATTTTAAGATGTTTTAAATGGAATTTGGGTAATGTATTGAAATTAAACCCTTTCCTGAGGTTTTTTTATTTTGATTTTTTTAAAAATTAATATTATTCTATCTCTACTTTAAATTAATAAAATTTATTTCATGTAAAAATCGAAATTTAATTATATTTTATATGAACGTGTCGAAAAATAGTAGAAAAGTTCTGTAAAAGATCCCATTTATATTTATGAGATGTAAAGAGGCGTTGGATAGAGGATTGGAAGCAAGTAAATATTTGCCAATTCTGCTACAAAAGCCTGTCATTCATAAAACTGAGAAAATTGAATGATTCTGAATGAAACGTTTGTGTATTAACAAAACTTCCGCTGTTTGTTCTATTGGTTAATAGTACTTGTTTATTTATATAAAAAGGCGACAGAATTGATTTGCAACTCGAATACCATTGATCGACAATAATCAAGCGTGGTATTTATTTTAAATGAAACAACAAATAAATTTGCTTCAAATTGGCAATTTGAATGATGATCATAAAATTTAATGATCAATTTATGGAGAAAAATCATAAATAATATCACATAACTTTAAAAAAATATTGAATTTTGTTTGTTTTCCAAAATAACAATTATTTTAGATTGATAAAAATTTTATGCATTTTTGTTGCCTAATATTTATATTATGACACTCAATTTTGCTCTGTCAAAGTCGTTATTATAGCACAAGTGCTTTAAAGAATTATTTAAAGCACGTGTGCTTTTTCTTTATTATTTAAGTGTGACCTCCGTAAAAGAAATTCTTTAAATTTATATGGTCATCAGTTTTGAAGAGCGTGGCTTAACCGTGTTTTGTTAGTGTTTTTTTTTTAATAAAAAAAGCCACCTATCAGACAACTCATGAACTACGTTTACTTCTGATCTATCTTAGAGGCCGCTCCATGTATTTTTACAGAAATTCGAGGAATTTCTAAGATTTTTAAGCTAATTTATTTAAAAATGCATAAAATTTTGTATAAAACAAGGTCGATAAGTATTATTAAA
>JXOV01002431.1:4585-21801 GCA_001014945.1 Clogmia albipunctata
AAATAATAATATTAAAATTATATTTGTACACGACACCAATACTAATGCAAATAAATGGATTTAAATTAAAATTTGGGTAAAACTCAAATTGTAATAACATGGTTCATTATAAAATCTGATAACTGCCATTATTTTATTGGTGACACATCTTCCGGATCCTGTTTAAAACGTATTTTAAAGAAAGTATTTCCATTTAAATTTAATTCATTTAGTTCAAATATATTCTACTAGGTGGCGAACGTGTCAATTTGGTAATTTCCAGACACAATACATTTAAAGCTGACACAGTCTGAAACCGAGTAAGAGAAAGCAAACTGTTCTTTTTGTATGAATTTAGCTTGCTGCCCTTCTAGGTGGCGCGCGTTTAATATCTGATAAATCAGAAAATATTCTGTTTTGTATTTTAGGAATTTAATACATTTTTGCTTGTATTAATTTGAATATACTCGAACCCCTTAATTGTAGTTATGTAGTTCCGATTCCTTTATAATATTACAAAATTCTTAAAATATTTTCTTTTTATTTATCTCGTATTTATTTATTTAAATGTATTATATTTTACAATTTCAACACATTAAATAATAGTTAAAATTGATTAAAACTAAATAATTAATATTTATATATCTTATTTTTATAATGACAGTGTAATTCATGGTTATTATAAACGGAATTGTATTAACCGGATTTTATTGTATATAATTTTTAAAAAAATAATTCAAATGGTCACCCTGTTATTCTAAGATGAACAAATAGATGGGATCGATCACCCGGGGATAGCAAAAATCCAATCAATTCACAAACCACAATCCGTTCTCTATTTTGTTCTTTTTTATATAAAAAATTGGTGAATGAATGAAATTGGGGGTCAAATGTCGACAGAATGAAGAGAGAAAAACACCAGACAATTTGGAGATCAATCAAAACGCTATCAATTTATTTACCGGTCCTGGTATGCCCTACATTCGCCAATTCAAATTGTCATAATAAAAAAAAAAACAAAAGATAAATATTTAAATAAATACTTTAAAATAAGATTAACGAAATTTATTAGAAATCTGTTTACCATCAAGTGTCTCCTCCTGAAGCTGGCGTTCATGTCGTGGGCGGAGATGGCTGTGGAGGCCGTCTGGACGGTTAACACGTTCCAGGTATCCATTGCAGTGCCTTTCTCCTAGACTGCTCTTGTTCAGACTTTGTATTTCTGAAACACAAATCGAATTCGCTTTTTTGAAGAACATCTTGCTGTGTTTCGCTCAGTAAATCAAGTAATTAATTCGCCAATTCAAAGCATTGAAATTTATGGTTTTAAATTTCAATCTATTTTATTAGATACTCGCGTGTGTTTATACAACTTGAGTAAAAGTCGGTGGCAAATCCCAACCAAAACATATACGTACAAAGTATTTATTCTAGATTGTTTAATGGCTCTCATTTTTTTTTTGTTCGGGGTAAAAATAGCAATGGACATTATTCAAGGCATTCATTTGCACTTGGTTTAATGATTACGTAGATCTCTGTTATATACTAAACTGATTGCGTAGTTTTATCACTTAAATGCTTTCAAATAAATGAAGAGGATGACCCATTTCGTTGTTTTCAGATGGTTTTTACCGGACGTTACTCAAAATACTGTTTTCAGAAATGAGAAACAAGTAAATACTCTAAATGATCGTTTAACAAAGAATTAGTTTAAAAAAACAATTGTCCTATTATTATATCAATGGCTTGAAAGAGTTTTAATGAAAATCAAGAACAAAAATAAAAAATTGTGTTTGATTATAATTATTGAGGAAACATCCATCTTTAATGTTATAATTGTATGCAAAGATTCTAGTTCTATTTGGAAAGTCTATATCCAGAACAAGCAGTGATTTTTATATTCTAAATTCAGTGCTCATTCCCATTAAAACTTTCAGTGATTAATATTTCTGTGGATCGAGGAGTAACCGGATCTTTCTGCAAGTATTTGGCTTGTAAAAAACAGGCGAATGAATAAATGGGACATCCAATAAGTATTTTCGAATATGATAAAAATTAGACCTGGTTTGCAAATAATTATCTAAGAAAAGAAAGTCCAAAAAAATTTTTTTTAAAAATTGCTCTTAAGAGATTTTATGATTTTTTATTATTATTAACCCTGTAATGTCCACATTTTCTATTGAATTAAGAAGATAACGATTTTCAGAAGTACGAATCCGAAGCAGAAATACAAAAATTGTAATGATTTTAATGTTTTTCCCAAAGTTAGTTTATGGACGATCTTTAGAGCTGACGGACAATTTCTCCACCAGACGCCTTCACCACTAAATTTACAGTCAACATAATTCAATTAGGCTTTGAGTTTATTTTGATTATATTTTAATAAATGGATGTACGTGTATGTAAGATTGGGCCAAACAACCCACCAAGTGTTAAAGCCCTCAAATATTTTTTAATAATTTAAAAATAAATACTTTTTAGAAAATAATTATTTTTTGGTTCTTTCCCGAATTCACTTTTGGAATCAATATATCGAACAATTTTTAAGAAATTTAAAAAATCAAAATGGATATTACTATTAACACATATTTACTTCAACAAATTTTATTAAAATGATTAATTAAGTCCTTGGTTTATTATTTATTATCACTTAAATATAATGTGCCTAAAGACCCGCTTGAGAATTTAAGGGATAAGATTTGATGAAGCAATATGGTATGGAATGGTAGGATGGGCGCAGAACCCGTTCGAGGACTATAGCCCTTATTCATATATAAATATATGAATAAGATCATTGTAACGATGCACGATAACGTATCACCGGGTGTATGGTGGACAGTCATACGCCCCTCCTTGTATATCGCCCTAGCTCTGCCTCCCTACCACGACTGCTGGCCCTAACTAATTTGTATTTGTATTGTATTTCAAGATAATAGTAAATGACTTATTGAAAATGGGTTAGGACAAAGTGTTAAATAGGCCCGCCATTCGGCACCGCACTCTAGGGCAGTATAGGTCTGTACACTTTGGAGGATAGGATGTTAATAATATGGACAATTAGTATCATGTAGCAATATATTCTCCAAAAATATAATAAGTAAATCTCTTTTAATCACTTCTCTGTCTTTAGAAACGTCTGGACATTTTATTGGTTTTTGTGTCATAAATTTGAAACAAACCAAATCCCAATTGTATTTTAAATAAAAGGATAAAAGCTTAGTTAGAAAGTATTTTGATCATTCCTTTTAACCATTTCTGCTTATAATGATTTGCACCTAATTGGGAGTATCAAAAATCAAAGAACAAGAAAGAAAAATACTCAAGATCAAAGCGTGTATCTTAAAAAAATGCCAAAGTACTAAAATGATTAAATAATAGCACTTAGAAGATTGACGGATTACATACAGAGAGTAGAATTTGCAAAAATAACAGTTTAAAATAACAGACACACACGCGGAATGATCATTGGGTAAATAAACGGCATTATTTTAATTTTTCGGCGTTTCTGAGGTCAAGATTTCATGTTGGACGTGATGTAAATATTTGCACTTGATTCGGGTGCCTGTTTATTGTTCTTTGATGATGTGGGATGCGGGAAATTCGCGATCGGCGTTCGGCCCTTTGACAAACACAGATGCACAGCCTAATTATAAACTGTCTGGTGAGATTGGCGCACATTTTTGCACTTTCTAAACGCATTGCGGTTTATTTCTGTTTGATTCTCGTTTTGAAACCGTCAATTTCCTGCATTAATTTTTTTTGCATGAATCACATTTTGGCGACAAGTGTTTTCTTATGCCATTTGAGGGTTTAGTATTCCACTGGGATAGTTAGAGACTCGTCTTTAGCACAGACTGGCCCACAATATTCCTTTGGGGCTCAGCTGCCAATTACTTTCTATTTTTAGCGTTATTGCAAAGTACTTTCTTCGTCGAGATTAAATCACATTTCTATGAACAATTGTCGCTCTTTATTACCTTATCACAACCGAGGTTTTAAAATTAGTAGGTATTTAATAAGTCCCTGTCCTTATCAGAATTTCAAATAAGAAATCCGTTACTTTTGTCCACTTTTATTTTATTAAAACATAATTTTATAAAGAACTATTTTAACACTATGTCACTTTACATATTTATGGTTTTATGATTCACAAGTTAAATTTATCTTAAATATAATAAAAGCACCGCATTTTTGCAATGTTTAACCGACCGTTTTCAATTTGCTACTGCGATAAAATTCAAATTTAATTCTATTTCTGTTGAAATTGAGTCTTTTCCTCTTGTCTTTTCTTCTCTTTCCCGATTCTTCTCAGCAGGAATTGTGAATCTCCTCTCGTCAGTTTAGCCANTTCTTTCCCGATTCTTCTCAGCAGAATTGTGAATCTCCTCTCGTCAGTTTAGCCAAATCTTCTTTCCATTCAGCACATCTCTAAAGCCCTTTACAGATGAGAATTTAAACCAAGTCCCTTCAATTAACTCCTCCACTTTCTCGGTATAAATTTCCGTTGAACTTTTTGTTATATCCGAGTTTTCTATACAAAGTTGCTGATATTTAACACTTAGGGTGTCGATGTCGTTAAATATGGATATTTCAGACTCTATACAGGAACAAGAGATTGTCTCGTTATCGTAAATTGCTTCTGGTTCTGGCAAGAAATCAATGACAAAAACTTTACAAGATTTTGAGATTTGTAAGAGTTCCATCTCTTCTAAACAGTCAGTTTCCAAAGGGAGATCACTTTCCTGGAATTTCACAGCCACATGGACGTTTGTCAGGGGAAGGTTGGATGATGTAAATTTGGAAAAGTTCTCATCCGAAATTAAGTTCCTAAAAATTCAAAATTAGACGACATTAAATCAATTTTTATTAAATAAATATAACTATCTTACAATATCAGTCTATTAACAGTTGTTCTAAGAGTCTGGCAGTTATCTTTGTGGCTCTCTACAAATTCAGGTTTGGGAAGTCTCACAAGAAAAGCTTCCTTTGCTGAGATGTTTGAGCCAAAGAGAATCGCTGCTCGTTCGATTATTTTGTTTCTCTTGGATGATAGTTCTTCCAATTGATGGAAGATCTTCTTTAGGTGATCTAGAGTTGTTATGGCCACTTCTCTCTGTCGTTCCATGAAGAAATTCACCTCCAAATCAGACTTTCCCTTTAACTGCTTAACCAACAGTTCTAGATTTTCAAAGGAAACCGGTATTTGCTGCCTTTGATAGACCAAGACCTGGATCACATGTTTCAGAAGTAGTACAGAACTATCCTTTGATAGTAATTTGTCTGTTTTAAGCACTGTTCTGTGATAATTTTGCATTTTTAGACTTTTTCCGGTAGAAGACGTTTTTCAAAATTTGTGGTTGACAGTTGTTTGTTTATGATTTTTCTGAACTGTCAAAAGTATTTTTTAAAAATTGGTTCGAAATGTTAATGGTTTAAAAAAGTGTGTTTTTAGCGTTAAAACGAGTGAAATGGAATGAAATACGGGCTAGTTTTATAGTAGACAAAGCCAGGAGTCCTTTGGGTAGATTTCCGGTAGCCAAATCACCTTATTTCATTCAGAAATCTCTGGTTTAAAATAAACCAAATGGCTGAAGGAGAGGAGTCCAGCAGCAAAGCCGAATGGGGTAATCCATTCCAAGGGCTGAAAATAGATGATAATTCAGCTCTAGATAAACTAAACGGTAGATCCACATGCAAGAAATGTGGGAAATCAAGAAAGTTCTTCTGTTACAATTGTTTTGTTGCTGTCCAAGGTTTGGAAGGAATTGTCCCTCAAATTAAGGTAATTAGTCTAGAAATGAACCTCGTAAACTATTTTTAAATTAAAACCACATTAATATTCAATTACATTCTCTAGATTCCTGTGAAAATCGACATAATAAAGCATAAAAATGAGATTGATGGGAAGTCGACTTCAGCCCACGCTGCTATAATTGCCCCGGAGGACGTCTCTGTCTACAAGTACCCAGATATTCCTAATTACCATGAAATGGAAGATGTCGTGTTAATATTTCCTAGTCCAAAAGCTGTGAACGTCAGTGTCCTCTTTGGGGGCGATTTCGTGTTGGATGTGAAAGATAATTACGGACTGGCCAAAGGACACCACATGGGGACACTCTTAAAATATAGACTTAACGAAGTTGTCAAGGAATTGGACCAACTTCAAACCATTGAAGAGGAGTCTAGGGAGAAGATTTCAAAGACAGTTTACACTTTAGAGAATCTTCCCGTTAAGGTGAGGAATCTATTTTCTGAATATTAGAAGTTTAATTGAAGATAAATTTTGGTAATTGTTAATTAGCATTCTTTTCCAAATTAGTTCAATAAAGCTTTGGATATTTTTAGTTCAATTGAAATTAACACATTAAATAGATTACAGTCGAGATAAAATGTGTCACTTCTAAATTATTTATTTCAAATAAATACCTGAACTAACTTGAAGCACGCTCCGTTTTAACCTATTTTACTGATTTTGTTACTGTAAATCCGAAATAAGTTTAAAATTATCCAAAAATTGATAACCAATAATAAACAAAAAAGACTTGGCCAAAAAATTAGACACCTAATCAATATTGCACGAACTCCACAATAGAATGACTTGAATTTATTGGTATTTCGTTTAAATAATATTTTCCCTATTTATAAAAATCAATAGATTTGTTATTCTTGGCAATTTTTAAATATGTATGTAGAAATGAAAGTGGGATATAGTGATTAAAACCAGTTTCATCAGTCAATTCAGTGTTTATTTGATAAAATATAAGGATCGATTCTTTGCACAACTAAGATTCTCAAACTTATTCTCGCTGCGCTCGAAGTATAATTCATTTCACACCACCCATCCTACACGACCCTCCTGACCAGAGATCTGACCCAGATCACTGCAACTTCAAAAATCTTCTCTTCAGCGGCTTCTTCAGTTTTGTATCGATCGTTTTCAATCTCTTCAATGCACGAATTCACAGCTTCTTTCCACCCAGTATCCGTATAGCCAACAACACAGGTCACGTCCACCATCGGTCTGTCCATCCAAAAATGTAAAAAATATGGACCAATCCAGCCAATCCGGATCCGTTTAAAAAAAATGACGTAGGTGCTATTAATTGACTACTAATACACTGAAAACTAATAGTCACGGAAAGTCTAACACCCGTTGGTTGAGGTTGAGACTACCCCGAGTTCCGTACTGGAATGTAGAGTAAAATTATTATTATAATAGTGCTGCGCCACCTAGAAGCACAACATGGTAATTTCATACAAAAACTGACTGTCTTTACCATCTTTGACTGTGTCTCTGATGTTCTTTTCGTTTTTCATGTATTGTGACAGGAAATTTCCAACGTTCGCCAACTAGTGGCAAAATTTTAAAACTAGAATATGACAAGTGAATTAAATTTAAAATGGAAATTCTTCCTTTAAAATACCGTACGCATAGAATCCGGAAGATGTGTCACCAATAAAATAATGGCAGTTATAAGATTTTATAGTGAACCTTCTCAAAATTTGAGTTTTATCAAAATTTTAATTTAAATCCATTTATTTGCATTAGTATTGATGTCGTGTACAAATATAATTTGAATTTTTACCACTAATATAATATAAATTCAGCTATAAACAATAAAACCGGTTTTTCTGAGTATTTTAGGCCAAATTGTCTGATAAGACATACATTCTAAATGTGCATATTAATAACATAGCGTTCCTTCGGCAAAATGTTCAGACCTATACTG
Organism: Clogmia albipunctata; assembly: GCA_001014945.1. NCBI lineage: Eukaryota > Metazoa > Arthropoda > Insecta > Diptera > Psychodidae > Clogmia > Clogmia albipunctata. The sequence continues at coordinate 12,295 of JXOV01002431.1, forward strand.
CCTAGTGTGCGGTGTTAAATGGCGGGTCTCATTTCATTTTTGTCCTTCCCAATCCGAATGGTTCTATGCCCATTTTATATAGTAATATGTACTTTCGAAACATGGTAGATAACCTGGTTAGAAATAGAAATTGTGATAGGTAGGGAGAGCTAGGGCGATATTTTAAAGAAAATTCTATTTTAACATGACTTAAAAAGTTTTTAGAATTAAAAATTTTAAAAATAAAATATATTAACAATTCTGAGTTGAAATAAAATTCAAAAGATTTTAATCCATAGATTTAGACATCTAATCAATATTGCACGAACAATAACCAAAAAAAAGAATGACTTGAATTTATTGGTATTTCGTTGAATAATATTTTTCTAATTCCGCATGTGCAATGCCCTTTACTTTTTTTAAACATCAGTCTGTGAAATTCAAGTTCACAAAAGGGGTCAAAAACCTTTTTTCACTGTTTTCAGTTAAAAAATGTTTTTTTTCACCGTTTTTTTACATTTCTATGAATTTATTTGTCATATCAAACAATATTTATTAACTTGATTCATTCTATTAGCTTCCAATAATTTTATTTTAAGCACAGTTTATAGTATAATCCCAAATACTGAAATGAAAAAGAGCTAAAATAAGTTTAATGCGAACTGTATGTATAATTTAATTTTTTAAAAATATATTTAGACATTTGAGCCGATTTTTGAAGAATCGTTAGTCAGTCCATCTTATTTTGGAACAGACGTGGGTAAAAGCATTGAATTTTTCCGTATATTTAGCCCAATTCATTTGTGAGATCTTTTGATTTTTCATTGAACAAATATTATTCTGGCTTACTTACATTCAATTTTATTTTCCGACTGTCAAAACCATACAAAAAATCCTACTACCTTAAATTTCTATTTCAAAGAGAAGTAATCGTGAATTAAGAATTGATTTGTCAAATGTTTAATTGTAATTTGCATAATATTTTATGGTAAAAAAAGTTGTATGTTAGTCATATGTGAACTGTTTTTTTATTATTCGTAAAATTGGGGCACTTTTTCGTCGTGCAAACAAACATTACTCTTAATATAAAAAGACTTTAGTAAGATATTTCTTATAAAAATACTGAAATGGTAATTTTATCCCAGGACGTGTACTATTTTTATCTCAATTGATTCTTTCTTCATGTTCTCAACTCTGTAATCCGTTTAGTAAATCCTGGGCTATCATTTCATTTTCCATACGATCGCTTTACGAAATCAATTATTATTATTATCGTATAAAAATCCATACAATTACAGCAATATGTCGGTAGCAAAATAAAAATTAAAAGGTAATAGTCTTCACCCAAACTAGAACTATGTTCCTGTCCTCATCATTACGCCTCTATCCCTATGCCCACTGCTGACAGATCTTTCTCCAACAGACAGGGTGGTTAAATGGCCGTATGATCTGAGATTGTTTATCATGTCCATTCCGCATATTGACACAGTTTCAGCACTTCTAAAGGAATTCAGGAACACGTTCTCTTCTATTTGGGTCTAAATCCGCATGAGTATTGATTTAGTTTGCTCTTGGAATTGATTTGACAAATAATTTTGATATTTAATCCCAGTAGGCGGCTTTTTCTTGATTTTGAATTTGTGGATTGAATTATCCAAGAATTTTGTACAACTATATTAAATATACGATTTCTTTTTTGCACTTGACAATTGTTAGTAATACTAGAATGGATTTTTTAAATTCTGAGTTTATTTTAACTCGTTAAACTGGGTTAAAAAACTCAAAAATTAACGAGCAAAAGCAAGTAGACGTCGCGCGTACTCAGAGCCTACTCATCATCCATGAAATCAATGAGTTTACTTTTTAAGTTCTTTTTAGAATTGTTATCAATACTCACTACTTTTTCTGGTATTTTGTAACTAATCCAATCATGTACGGTTCTCACCTTTGTCTATGATTAATGAATTCAAATAATAATAAAAAAATGATGAATTTCAATTTTCAGCGAGCTGTGTTCATAGACAGTACATGGAACCAGAGCCGTGCAATATTCAAGGATCCTCGAATCTGTGAGATGAGGGCTGTGGTGCTGCAGAACAGGATTTCCCAGTTTTGGAGGCACCAAAAGGGGAGTCCGCGTTGGTATTTGGCGACGATTGAAGCTGTGCATCAATTCCTGTTGGAGATCCACATGAACGCCTTCGGAGTGAACACGAACTACGAGGGAATGAAGGACATGCAGCTAAACCTCGAAGTGATTCCCAAGTCAAAGCTGATTGACAAGGCTTTCCTGGACAAAGACATCCTGAACTTAACTGAACCGTATTGCGGCCAATACGACAACCTTTTGTTCTTCTTTAGCTACTTTTACGATCTGATCCACAAGTATTACGAGCACGATGCACTCAAAGCGTATCGTAGGCCATTTGTTTGAAGGAATTTAAACAGAAAACTCGAATAAATGAGGGAAAATCACAAGAAATTTTATTTGGAATTATTTTCAAAACGGAAACTATTTCTTTTTATTCGACTCCTTCTTTTTGTCTTTATCATCTCCGCCTGCTTCGAATCGCGGTTTCTGCCAGTTCAGTGGTTTCTTGCGGTACATGGGCCATGGTGGGACGGTGAGCTGGGAATTGGAAAATCAAGTCAGAATTCCGAAGAAAAAAGCCGGTCCCAATTTCTTACCAAAGCAGCTAAAACTAAACCCCCAGCTAGTGTGTAAATTGTCATAGAGAACTGCTGAACAACACCTCCGTAGATTAAACCGGCAATCCCAAACAGAGTGATGATAATTCGGGACAACTTCTCAGCCTTTCCCTGGCCCTCAAAATCCTTGAAAAACTCAATAAATAACAACTTTCAAATTATTTCCAAATCAAATTACCATGTGTGTGGGGATGTCGAACATGTTTATAGCTTTATACTAGTTATTTTTGTCTAAATTAAGGATTTATTGGCGAAAATATGATCTTTGTTTACACGTCAGCTTTGGAGGAGAGAGATTGCGCAAGCTAAAGACATGTATTAGAACCCCTAACTACAATAACCGAAACTGTTGAAATGAAACGGAAATATTTTTTTTCTCTTTCAAATGGTTGTTTATAAACATTTTTTTGTCTTCGAATACAAGCTATCATGCACCCAGTTAAATTGATACATTACCCTATTTTCTTGTTTAGTGTGTCCAAAAACAAATTCGGAATTATTTCAATTTTTGTCGTTTATAATTAGTGTCAAGTAAAGAGGACCGGTGTATTTAAAGCAGAAGTGACCAGTTATCTGTGCCGATCCCAACTACGCAGATTAGTTACTGTTCTCTGAAGTAATTTCCGATTTTAAATTCCAATAATAATAATATCGTGTTGCGATTTGCATTTTGTGTTTATCTTTTTGTTTATCTTCTTATCGCCACCCTTTTGTCGTCAGGTAGTTGGCGAGAGTGAAAATGCGTCTCTCGGATTAGTGGTGGTCAGTTTGGATTAGCAGTGACGACGGAATAGTTGAGGATTGAAGATGAATCTGGGCGAGAAGAATCAGTACGGGAACGGGATAATTAACATTGGTTTCAACCAGGATCAGGGTGAGATGGGTTTGTTTGGTGACTGGGTGAATGGTGTGTGACTGAGTTACTATTTCTAGGATGCTTTGCCTGCGCCACAGACAATGGATTCCGCGTGTACAACTGCGATCCCTTGAAACAGAGAGAGCAGCAAGTTTTCCCAGAAGGGGGCCTCGGTTACGTGGAGATGCTGTTCCGGTGCAACTACCTGGCTCTGGTGGGCGGCGGTATAAAGCCCCTGTACCAGTCGAATAAGGTTTTAGTGTGGGACGACCTGAAGAAGGCGCCCGCCATTTTCCTGGACTTTAACGCTCCTGTGCGTGCTGTCCGTCTGCGTAGGGACCGGATCGTAGTTGTAATGGAGGGCGTGATCAAGGTGTACTCCTTCACACAGCAGCCCCAGCAGCTGCACGTGTTTGAGACCAGCCAGAACCCGCTCGGCCTCTGCGTCCTCTGTCCCAGCAGCAGCAAGTCCCTCCTCGCCTTTCCAGGGCGCAGAACTGGCCAAGTGCAGATCGTCGATCTGGCCAAGACGAAGAAGGACTCGCTCAAGATCACGGCGCACGAGGGACCCCTGAGCTGCATGGCGATGAACCTGCACGGCACCCGCTTAGCCACCGCCAGCGAGAAGGGGACCCTGATCCGCGTCTTCGACACGCAGACCGGCACCAAGGTGGCCGAGCTGCGCCGGGGCACGAACCACGCCACCATCTACTGCATCAACTTCAACCACAAGTCGACGCACCTCGTGGTCTCCTCCGACCACGGCACCATCCACGTCTTCGCCCTCGAGGAGAAGCAGAAGAGCGAGCAGGGCGCCTCCAGCCTCCCCATCCTGCCCAGGTACTTCTCCAGCAACTGGTCCTTCTGCAAGTTCTCCATTCCCCACGGACCTCCCTGCATATGCGCCTTCGGATCCGACGATAACTCTGTGATTGGTGAGTGGGACAGCGGCGAGGCGATCTTTGCCATTTTGAAATATCACAATTAGGGTTAATATGCACTAATTTTAGAAGATTTCATGATTTCCTATTAAATTCTATATTTTTCTTTAAAGTTTATTTGATTAAATTGAACAATTAGAACATTTGATATATTTATCAACATTTGCTGTAATTGGCGTTATTTAAAATTTGAAAAATAAACAATGTGTTAGAAAAAAATTATAAATTAATTATTTTAAACGGGTTTTAACGAAAATTCACAAAACAAAAAACAATTGAATTTGTTACTAGTTTATTAAAAACAATAATATTGTGTATTTGTCCGATTCGTCCTCATGGTATAATAAGAAAAACAAAGAACAGTCCCGGAGCACGGTCAGATAGAAGGCCTAAACTCGAAATTTTGAAATAAATATTTTAAACATTTAAAGTCTCAACAAATAATTATCCAAAACACTCAAAAAGAACTTTTCAAAAACAGATTTTATTTCGCTTCCAAAAATCAAACAAAAAAGGCAACTTAACAATCTAATTCTCTCCAAAACTTGTTGACATCCCCGTTGTCAATCTCGTTCCAAATCGTTCAAATCATAACTGATTAATTTTTTGGGCTAGCACATTTTTAGTTTTTAATTTTCTAGAATTATAAAAAAAACTTATCTGTTCCAAACTACGCGCTTTTTTACAAAAAATAAGTTGTAACATTATTTAGCCATTTGTCCAGTAAAGGGTCGCCATGATTTGTGTTTACCTGTGATCGATCGACTTAGAAAAAACATTAAAATTTCTATTTTTTTTTCTTTTTTAAGACCTATTAATAGTTTTTATGCTAAAATCAGCTTGTATTTGTAATAGTAGGCTAGATGAAAAGGACAGAAAATTAATAAAGGCAGAATTTTGAAGCAGAGCAAATATGTAATTTAAATAACAAGTATTTAACGTGAAAAATGGCGCCAAAATTTTTATATTGTGACAAATCTGTTTGTTGATTATTACATTTCCTTTTTTCACTAGTATGAAAAAAGATACATTAATCAAAAACTTTAAATAAAAATGTTAATCAACGTCAAAAGGGTAACTTGCAAAGTGTTTTGTCGTAAAATTGATATAGTTATTTATACAACAAGGTCGATAAGATACACAAGAGTTGTTTTAAGCCACGAGCGTAGCGAGTTAAGCGGCCACTATTTTAAACTAAATTTCAAATTTGAAATATATTGCATCTCTCTCTCTCTCATAGCCGCAAGTAGGCGTAGTTCAAGAGTTATACGATAGGTGGTTTATTACAGATTTATTTGAAATTTATCCGTTAAAAACTGTCAAACTACAGTTAAACCACATACAACAAAACTGACGTCCATATAAATTTGATGAATTTCTTTTACGGAGGTCACACTTAATAATAAAGAAAAAGCACACGTGCTTTAAAGAATTCATTATAGCACTCTTGCTATAAAAACGAGTTTCACAGAATAAATTTTAGTGCATTAATATCAGTTTTATGCAACAAAAATGCATAAACAGTTTTATTATAACCAAACTTTTCAAATTAAAAATAAGACTTAATTTAATAGATAAGAATTATCCTCATTTTTTATTATTTAGAAGTATATTGTTAATTAATATGATGTAATCGTTATCTTTTATCTAAAAGCTCAATTGACGGAAATAATGCTTCAAATCAATTTTATCAATTATTTTTTATTGTTCATATAAATAATGGAATTTGTATTGGTTTAATATTCCTATTAAATATTGCACAATTTTTATTGCATTGAGTTATTGGAATTTAGAGATAATTTCGTTTTAATTTTAAAGGGATTGTAATCCTACTTGCAACAAAGTATTTCTATTTTAAAAGATGTAATTTTGTTTGTTCTATCTCTGCAGTAATCTGCGCGGACGGAAACTACTACAAGTTCCTATTCAACAGCAAAGGAGAGTACAGTTTGGACGTGTGTAACCAATTCTTGGAAATGACTGATGAACCGTGATTTTTCTCCCCGACTTATTTGGAACGAGAGATTTAAGGAGGAGGGCGGGCGGGCGAGCGAGCGAGCGATTGTGTGGCCAAAAAGTAATAAAAGGGACTGCCAAAACGGAAGGGAAGAGCCTCAATGATAAAGCACCCAATACTATTAGCTAACTATTGATACATGTATAATATTAACAAACAAACAAAACAATTATATAACAAAAAGTTGAAAATTATATTTGAATATATTTTCCGAGATGATCTAATTTTGAAATTCTGAAATAAAATCCTTTTGTTCAATGGTTGGTGTGTTTCACTGTAATTTTTATTGTTCTTCCCAACTCAACGGAAAGTGAACCATAGTAATCTTTGAAAATTACATTCTCATAGATATTTTGGTTATATTTCATCATTCCGAGTGATTCTCAATTTTTTTTTATTCAATTTTGCTAATATTTTGTATTTATAAAATGGAATTTAAATAAATTACAAAATTTTTGGTTAAAAATCATTAGTAAACTTTCCTAAGCACCCTGTTTTTAAAAAACAGGTATAGACATACTTGAATTCCCATCTCTTTCTCAAGCTTTGCTTCTCACTTACACCTTGCAAATTTCCATCCGCCCTCTACATGACGTCACAGGTGTTGTTCAATAATAATAATAAATTCTAAAAGATCAGTCAAAAAGTTGAACCCCATTTTCTGAATTTCGCGATTTTTTGGGAAAAATGCTTTGAAACGCGTCGAAAACACTAACACAGTTCCTAAACACGTCTATAATTTCTAGAACGGTGGTAAAATGTGATTATTTTGGTTGGAATTCGGAAAACAAAAGTGTAATTCTGCTTCAAAAGTTGTTGTTTGTGTGGCTGACCAAAAGTGACCAATTTTCGACATCTCGCGACCCGAAATCGTCCGCCCAGCCATGAATTAGTGCAAGTTGTGAATAGTTGGATGCCCAACAAGTGCAAAGAGTCAAATTGGAGGAGTTTTTAAGTGAAAAACCGGAAAATTCCGGAAAGAAAATCGTGTGTGTTCGATCAAAGTGTGCAACGAAAATATTTGTGCCTGAATCATGCTGCGGTTTCTAAGTAGGCGACGAAACAGACCCGCCGCGGATAAAACGGGCAACGCTGATCCCAACAATACAGCTGCCAGCCAGATCAAGTCCCAGCGGATTATCGTCAACAAGAATGTGCTGCCCTGTAGGATCATCCTCCTGGACAACACAGATCTCTCTGTGGATTTGTCGGTGGGTTTCTTGTTTTTGTTGTTATGACGACACTTTGTGTTTTTTTTTGACATTGTGCAAAGGTAACAAAAGTTCTGTGCAGAGAACGTAGAGTGCTTTGATGAAGATTGGTTGGGGAGAAGACCAATTCGCATTTTCAGTTATTGTTCTTGTGTTCTTCTTCTCTCGCATCTTCTTCGTGGTCTCCTCTTCTTTCCGCTCCATCCACATTCGATCTGTGTGTGCCTTCTGCTGCCCCCCCAATTGAACCAGTTTTGATTTGTGTCTTGTCTCTCGCTCCCCATTTCTTTGTTGTTTATTTATTGGCTCTTTCACATTTCGCTTCGTCGTCGCAGCCCCCGCCTGCTTGACTCCGGCCCTGTTGTCTTTCGATTTGACCACCAGTTGCATATTTATCATCTCGCACCCACCACGAACGATCGATCCAAGCACACAACACGATCAATTTATTTCCTCTGCGGTGGATTTTCCAGCTCGAGAGAGTCGACTATTGAAAATTGTGGGTCGTTTGAAAGTTTTACTCGAGAAAATTCGACCGTAAATTGAACTGAGGATCACGATCAAGTAGTGATCAATTACTGATCATAAGAGGATTTCAATCAGATTATTTTATTTGCATTAAAATATCACTATGGTATTGAATTTATTAGGTTTTAAAACAATTTCAATTAATATTTTGTTAAATTTCGTATAATACTTTGAATTGATGATGATCCTCATTTTAAATTGTTTAATTAATAAACGATTCAACAATTTAATAAGTTAATATGCACATAACCTATTAGATTTATTTTGTTTAGATATAAGAAACGTAAAAGATAGCTTTCTGTTTTTAATCTTTGTTGAAGATCAAGGTTAAAACGAACAAAATAAATATAATTTTTTTTATTTTTATGTCTCCTTTGTTTCTTCAATTTGCAAATGAGGTTTTTTCCAAAGAAATTATGGTTGTTATAGTTTTTTAGACCTGACCTTGCACTATGAGACAATGTCGAAAGTTTTTAATGATATGAATCTTTGTGTCAATAAATTAGAGCAATTTAATTGTTACAAAATAGGTTTAATTATATGTCACAACAATTATGGTAATTTTAATCAATTCACTGTAATTATTGTTAACAAACCTTTGAATTTTAAAGGTTTATTAGTTTTGTTAAAATGTTACTTCGAATTTAAAGAAGGTTCCCTAGAAAATCTGATAACTGCCATTATTTTATAGAGGACACAGTTTCAAGCGTGCTTTAAGGACATTTCAATTTTAAAATCAAACGACCTTTTAAGATGACATTTTGTTGTAAACAAATGTGTACAAATTGTCAATTCTGTGAATGAAGCAATGTGGTTACTAAGATTGATTTTGAGTTGGACTGTGAAATTTTCATTTAAAAAAGAAGGGACGAAAAGAAGAAAAGTTAAAATTGGGTTTTGACTGAGTTGTATGAAATTTGGCTCTTGCCTTTCTATCTGGTTGAGCACAATTTTTAGTAATTTCTTTTAAAATTAACATATGATTGTATTAGTAAAACATTGCATTGAAATATGTATATTGAATTGCATTGTATAATTAGACTGTCCGCTTGTGTGGTCTAGTGGTTAGCACCCTTGACTGCTCCCTCGAAGTCGTGGAATCAAATCCCGGGCGGATATTTTTCTAGCGCAAAAAGTTTCCATTTATGTATATCAATAACATTGCGAAATAATATTAATAGCGAATTATAAATAAGTAATGGCGCGGAAATAAATAAAATGGGCGGATTGACTTGATCCGTTTACAACCGGTCTAGGTGCTATTAA